>NW_024121377.1:1646744-1717624 GCF_016745375.1 Pimephales promelas | reverse complement strand
CCAATCTTCTCAAAACTCTGGATTATGATAGAGGGCCATGAGACTTTGACCTGAGTGCAAAAATGGAGGCTCTAGACCCTTCCAGAGCTGAGATATCGAAATTCAAAATTTCGACCCGAAAAAAAAACGACAGTGTTACCCCTTTCGTTTTTTTTTTCATTTTTGGGCGAAAAATTAAGTTTCTCCAATCTTCTCAAACTCTGGATTATGATAGAGGGCGTGAGACTTTGACCTGAGTGCAAAAATGGAGGCTCTAGACCCTTCCAGAGCTGAGATATCGAAATTCAAAATTTCGACCCGAAAAAAAAACGACAGTGTTACCCCTTTCGTTTTTTTTCATTTTTGGGCGAAAAATTAAGTTTCTCCAATCTTCTCAAAACTCTGGATTATGATAGAGGGCTGTGAGACTTTGACCTGAGTGCAAAAAATTGAGGCTCTAGACCCTTCCAGAGCTGAGATATCGAAATTCAAAATTTCGACCCGAAAAAAAAACGACAGTGTTACCCCTTTCGTTTTTTTCATTTTTGGGCGAAAAATTAAGTTTCTCCAATCTTCTCAAAACTCTGGATTATGATAGAGGGCTGTGAGACTTTGACCTGAGTGCAAAAATGGAGGCTCTAGACCCTTCCAGAGCTGAGATATCAAAATTCAAAATTTCGACCCGAAAAAAAACGACAGTGTTACCCCTTTCGTTTTTTTTCATTTTTGGGCGAAAAATTAAGTTTCTCCAATCTTCTCAAAACTCTGGATTATGATAGAGGGCTGTGAGACTTTGACCTGAGTGCAAAAATGGAGGCTCTAGACCCTTCCAGAGCTGAGATATCGAAATTCAAAATTTCGACCCGAAAAAAAAAACGACAGTGTTACCCCTTTCGTTTTTTTTTCATTTTTGGCGAAAAATTAAGTTTCTCCAATCTTCTCAAAACTCTGGATTATGATAGAGGGCTGTGAGACTTTGACCTGAGTGCAAAAATGGAGGCTCTAGACCCTTCCAGAGCTGAGATATCGAAATTCAAAATTTCGACACGAAAAAAAAACGACAGTGTTACCCCTTTCGTTTTTTTTTCATTTTTGGGCGAAAAATTAAGTTTCTCCAATCTTCTCAAAACTCTGGATTATGATAGAGGGCTGTGAGACTTTGACCTGAGTGCAAAAATGGAGGCTCTAGACCCTTCCAGAGCTGAGATATCGAAATTCAAAATTTCGACCCGAAAAAAAAAACGACAGTGTTACCCCTTTCGTTTTTTTTTCATTTTTGGGGCGAAAAATTAAGTTTCTCCAATCTTCTCAAAACTCTGGATTCTGATAGAGGGCTGTGAGACTTTGACCTGAGTGCAAAAATGGAGGCTCTAGACCCTTCCAGAGCTGAGATATCGAAATTCAAAATTTCGACCCGAAAAAAAAACGACAGTGTTACCCCTTTCGTTTTTTTTCATTTTTGGGCGAAAAATTAAGTTTCTCCAATCTTCTCAAAACTCTGGATTATGATAGAGGGCTGTGAGACTTTGACCTGAGTGCAAAAATGGAGGCTCTAGACCCTTCCAGAGCTGAGATATCATCAAATTCAAAATTTCGACCCGAAAAAAAAAACGACAGTGTTACCCCTTTCGTTTTTTTTTTTTTTTGGGCGAAAAATTAAGTTTCTCCAATCTTCTCAAAACTCTGGATTATGATAGAGGGCCATGAGACTTTGACCTGAGTGCAAAAATGGAGGCTCTAGACCCTTCCAGAGCTGAGATATCGAAATTCAAAATTCGACCCGAAAAAAAAACGACAGTGTTACCCCTTTCGTTTTTTTCATTTTTGGGCGAAAAAATAAGTTTCTCCAATCTTCTCAAAACTCTGGATTATGATAGAGGGCCTGTGAGACTTTGACCTGAGTGCAAAAATGGAGGCTCTAGACCCTTCCAGAGCTGAGATATCAAAATTCAAAATTTCGACCCGAAAAAAAAACGACAGTGTTACCCCTTTCGTTTTTTTTTTCATTTTGGGCGAAAAATTAAGTTTCTCCAATCTTCTCAAAACTCTGGATTATGATAGAGGGCTGTGAGACTTTGACCTGAGTGCAAAAATGGAGGCTCTAGACCCTTCCAGAGCTGAGATATCGAAAATTCAAAAATTTCGACCCGAAAAAAAAACGACAGTGTTACCCCTTACGTTTTTATCATTTTTGGGCGAAAAATTAAGTTTCTCCAATCTTCTCAAAACTCTGGATTATGATAGAGGGCCGTGAGACTTTGACCTGAGTGCAAAAATGGAGGCTCTAGACCCTTCCAGAGCTGAGATATCAAAATTCAAAATTTCGACCCGAAAAAAAAACGACAGTGTTACCCCTTTCGTTTTTTTTTTTTGGGGCGAAAAATTAAGTTTCTCCAATCTTCTCAAAACTCTGGATTATGATAGAGGGCTGTGAGACTTTGACCTGAGTGCAAAAATGGAGGCTCTAGACCCTTCCAGAGCTGAGATATCGAAATTCAAAATTTCGACCCGAAAAAAAAAACGACAGTGTTACCCCTTTCGTTTTTTTTTTTCATTTTTGGGCGAAAAAATAAGTTCTCCAATCTTCTCAAAACTCTGGATTATGATAGAGGGCTGTGAGACTTTGACCTGAGTGCAAAAATGGAGGCTCTAGACCCTTCCAGAGCTGAGATATCGAAATTCAAAATTTCGACCCGAAAAAAAAACGACAGTGTTACCCCTTTCGTTTTTTTTTTTTTTGGGCGAAAAATTAAGTTTCTCCAATCTTCTCAAAACTCTGGATTATGATAGAGGGCCGCGAGACTTTGACCTGAGTGCAAAAATGGAGGCTCTAGACCCTTCCAGAGCTGAGATATTAAAATTCAAAATTTCGACCCGAAAAAAAAACGACAGTGTTACCCCTTTCGTTTTTTTTAGTTTTTGGGCGAAAAATTAAGTTTCTCCAATCTTCTCAAAACTCTGGATTATGATAGAGGGCTGTGAGACTTTGACCTGAGTGCAAAAATGGAGGCTCTAGACCCTTCCAGAGCTGAGATATCAAAATTCAAAATTTCGACCCGAAAAAAAAACGACAGTGTTACCCCTTTCGTTTTTTTTCGTTTTTGGGCGAAAAATTAAGTTTCTCCAATCTTCTCAAAACTCTGGATTATGATAGAGGGCTGTGAGACTTTGACCTGAGTGCAAAAATGGAGGCTCTAGACCCTTCCAGAGCTGAGATATCGAAATTCAAAATTTCGACCCGAAAAAAAAAACGACAGTGTTACCCCTTTCGTTTTTTTTTTTTTTTGGGCGAAAAATTAAGTTTCTCCAATCTTCTCAAAACTCTGGATTATGATAGAGGGCTGTGAGACTTTGACCTGAGTGCAAAAATGGAGGCTCTAGACCCTTCCAGAGCTGAGATATCGAAATTCAAAATTTCGACCCGAAAAAAAAACGACAGTGTTACCCCTTTCGTTTTTTTTCGTTTTTGGGCGAAAAATTAAGTTTCTCCAATCTTCTCAAAACTCTGGATTATGATAGAGGGCCACGAGACTTTGACCTGAGTGCAAAAATGGAGGCTCTAGACCCTTCCAGAGCTGAGATATAAAATTCAAAATTTCGACCCGAAAAAAAAACGACAGTGTTACCCCTTTCGTTTTTTTTCGTTTTTGGGCGAAAAATTAAGTTTCTCCAATCTTCTCAAAACTCTGGATTATGATAGAGGGCCACGAGACTTTGACCTGAGTGCAAAAATGGAGGCTCTAGACCCTTCCAGAGCTGAGATATCGAAATTCAAAATTTCGACCCGAAAAAAAAACGACAGTGTTACCCCTTTCGTTTTTTTTTTTTTGGGCAAAAAATTAAGTTTCTCCAATCTTCTCAAAACTCTGGATTATGATAGAGGGCTGTGAGACTTTGACCTGAGTGCAAAAATGGAGGCTCTAGACCCTTCCAGAGCTGAGATATCGAAATTCAAAATTTCGACCCGAAAAAAAAACGACAGTGTTACCCCTTTCGTTTTTTTTCATTTTTGGGCGAAAAATTAAGTTTCTCCAATCTTCTCAAAACTCTGGATTATGATAGAGGGCCATGAGACTTTGACCTGAGTGCAAAAATGGAGGCTCTAGACCCTTCCAGAGCTGAGATATCGAAATTCAAAATTTCGACCCGAAAAAAAACGACAGTGTTACCCCTTTCGTTTTTTTTTCGTTTTTGGGCGAAAAATTAAGTTTCTCCAATCTTCTCAAAACTCTGGATTCTGATAGAGGGCCACGAGACTTTGACCTGAGTGCAAAAATGGAGGCTCTAGACCCTTCCAGAGCTGAGATATCGAAATTCAAAATTTCGACCCGAAAAAAAAACGACAGTGTTACCCCTTTCGTTTTTTTTTTTTTTGGGCGAAAAATTAAGTTTCTCCAATCTTCTCAAAACTCTGGATTATGATAGAGGGCTGTGAGACTTTGACCTGAGTGCAAAAATGGAGGCTCTAGACCCTTCCAGAGCTGAGATATCGAAATTCAAAATTTCGACCCGAAAAAAAAAGACAGTGTTACCCCTTACGTTTTTTTTTTCGGGCGAAAAATTAAGTTTCTCCAATCTTCTCAAAACTCTGGATTCTGATAGAGGGCCATGAGACTTAGACCTGAGTGCAAAAATGGAGGCTCTAGACCCTTCCAGAGCTGAGATATCGAAACTCAAAATTTCGACCCGAAAAAAAAAACGACAGTGTTACCCCTTACGTTTTTTTTTTGGGCGAAAAATTAAGTTTCTCCAATCTTCTCAAAACTCTGGATTCTGATAGAGGGCCAGAGACTTAACCTGAGTGTAAAAATGGAGGCTCTAGACCCTTCCAGAGCTGAGATATCGAAAATCAAAATTTCGACCCGAAAAAAAAAAACGACAGTGTTACCCCTTACGTTTTTTTTTTTGGGCGAAAAATTAAGTTTCCCCAATCTTCTCAAAACTCTGGATTCTGATAGAGGGCCATGAGACTTACACCTGAGTGCAAAAATGGAGGCTCTAGACCCTTCCAGAGCTGAGATATCGAAACTCAAAATTTCGACCCGAAAAAAAAAACGACAGTGTTACCCCTTACGTTTTTTTTTGGGGGCGAAAAATTAAGTTTCCCCAATCTTCTCGAAACTCTGGATTCTGATAGAGGGCCATGAGACTTACACCTGAGTGCAAAAATGGAGGCTCTAGACCCTTCCAGAGCTGAGATATCGAAACTCAAAATTTCGACCCGAAAAAAAAACGACAGTGTTACCCCTTACGTTTTTTTTTTTGGGGCGAAAAATTAAGTTTCTCCAATCTTCTCAAAACTCTGGATTCTGATAGAGGGCCATGAGACTTACACCTGAGTGCAAAAATGGAGGCTCTAGACCCTTCCAGAGCTGAGATATCGAAACTCAAAATTTCGACCAGAAAAAAAAACGACAGTGTTACCCCTTACGTTTTTTTTTTTTTTGGGCGAAAAATTAAGTTTCTCCAATCTTCTTGAAACTCTGGATTCTGATAGAGGGCCATGAGACTTACACCTGAGTGCAAAAATGGAGGCTCTAGACCCTTCCAGAGCTGAGATATCGAAACTCAAAATTTCGACCCGAAAAAAAAAAACGACAGTGTTACCCCTTTCGTTTTTTTTCGTTTTCAGGCGAAAAATTAAGTTTCTCCAATCTTCTCAAAACTCTGGATTATGATAGAGGGCTGTGAGACTTTGACCTGAGTGCAAAAATTGAGGATCTAGACCCTTCCAGAGCGAAGATATCAAAATTCAAAATTTCGACCCGAAAAAAAAACCGACAGTGTTACCCCTTTCGTTTTTTTTTCATTTTCTGGTGAAAAATTAAGTATCCCCAATCTTCTTGAAAGTCTGGATTCTGATAGAGGGCCATGAGACTTACACCTGACTGCAAAAATGGAGGCTCTAGTCCCTTCCAGAGCTGAGATATCGAAACTCAAAATTTCGACCAGAAAAAAAAATGACAGTGTTACCCCTTACGTTTTTTGTTTTTTTTTGGGCGAAAAATTAAGTATCCCCAATCTTCTTGAAAGTCTGGATTCTGATAGAGGGCCATGAGACTTACACCTGACTGCAAAAATGGAGGCTCTAGTCCCTTCCAGAGCTGAGATATCAAAACTCAAAATTTCGACCAGAAAAAAAAACGACAGTGTTACCCCTTACGTTTTTTTTTTTTTGGGCGAAAAATTAAGTATCCCCAATCTTCTTGAAAGTCTGGATTCTGATAGAGGGCCATGAGACTTACACCTGACTGCAAAAATGGAGGCTCTAGACCCTCCCAGAGCTGAGATATCGAAACTCAACATTTCGACCAGAAAAAAAAACGACAGTGTTACCCCTTACGTTTTTTTTTTTTGGGGCGAAAAATTAAGTATCCCCAATCTTCTTGAAAGTCTGGATTCTGATAGAGGGCCATGAGACTTACACCTGACTGCAAAAATTGAGGCTCTAGACCCTTCCAGAGGTGAGATATCAAAACTCAAAATTTCGACCCGAAAAAAAAAACGACAGTGTTACCCCTTTCGTTTTTTTTTCGTTTTCAGGCGAAAAATTACGTTTCTCCAATCTTCTCAAAACTCTGAATTATGATAGAGGGCTGTGAGACTTTGACCTGAGTGCAAAAATTGAGGATCTAGACCCTTCCAGAGCGAAGATATCAAAATTCAAAATTTCGACCCGAAAAAAAAACGACAGTGTTACCCCTTTCGTTTTTTTTTTCATTTTCTGGTGAAAAATTAAGTATCCCCAATCTTCTTGAAAGTCTGGATTCTGATAGAGGGCCATGAGACTTACACCTGACTGCAAAAATGGAGGCTCTAGTCCCTTCCAGAGCTGATATTGAGATCTCACGTAGTATTTATGCCATTTTAAAAATATTGGGTTCGTGGACGGTGGAATTATGGGATGGCGCTTGGTGCTACGGACTAAAAGTCGCATCGGTCAAAAGATACGATATTTAGAGGGAAAAAACATATATAAGTCGCACCGGACTGTAAGTACAAGTCATTCAACTGTAAGGAAGGGATGATAATTTGGTGGATGATTTAAAAAATATTTGTTAATCAGAGTTCCTATAGCAGCGCGAATGCAACAGGAAAATGTTCCTAAGGGACGCATTAGTTCTTTGGGAATCACACTAGTGGATATTGTCCCTATAAAGCGGTGCCTATGCCTGTGCTTTGTGTGTTTAGCTGAGCCAGAGACCTACCGTAGAGGAGCTCAGAGAGGCCAAAATCCTCATCCGCTTCAGCGATTACGTGGAAGTGGCCGAAGCTCAGGATTACGACCGGCGAGCGGACAAACCCTGGACGAGACTCACCGCTGCCGATAAGGTTCATCCGCATCATCACACTGCACATCACACGCTTTCTGCCAATGTGGCGACGAGGCCGAGGGCTGCGAGTATCCGGTCTCGCATCTCAGTGGAGGGAGAGAGAGGACCAGGCCTGCACACTTGTGTATTATCATGTGACAGCAGTTGTCCGTGAGGGGCTGCTGACTTTTACTTTCATTTTGTATTTCTTTATTTTACGTTATTTAAGCATTTAAATGTTATAACTGTGTTAGTCAAGTCTTGGTTTAACATTTAAACATGTCTGTGTCTCTCACAGGCTGCCATACGCAAAGAACTCAATGAGTTCAAAAGCACAGAGATGGAGGTACATGAGTCGAGTCGACATCTAACCAGGTGACCACACACACACACACACAAAATAAACAACACATTGGTTGTATCTTACATCTTTATACATGTTAATTACTTGCTCACTCCTATTAATAATGGAAATCTGTCACAATACCGACAACTTTTGTTGACCCTCTTCAAATGTGGACTTCTGTAGATGTCCTCGGGTCATGCTCATTGCATTGTGGGATGGGTGTCATGTTTCTGAGCCAGTCTGATGTTCTCCACAGGTTTCATCGGCCGTAGTGACGGCGAACTCTCGTATGGAGCCGTTAAGACTTTACTGGGACGCTGAACAGCTGCACACGTATCAGGAATCACACGGTTCAGACGACAGATCCGGAGCGGATCCTCGGACTCTCGCCACGCGCCGGTGGAGACCAACCAGAAGTGTGCTGATATTTCTGTTTTTGACATGCTCTTCTCCATGAGTTTCTTATTTCTTTTCTCCAGGCGATGGTTTTAATGCAGCGGATGATGTCGTTGATTTCCTACATGTACCTGAGAAGTGATTCCACAGTCCTTTTAGGTTTTAAAAACAGGGAAAACAACTTTTTTATTGAGCATTCAGTCCCTCCAGGATTTCACAATTTTTTTTGGTGATTTTTGCGATCAAAATGAGTGATTTTGTGGTGGTAATTTCCAAAAATTTGTGAAAAAATGTGCGATTTATATATAACACTGACCAAAATAGTATTCAGTCCTTCCAGAAAAACGCTGAGTTTTTTTGTGATTGTTGCGGGCAAAAATTGATTGATTACGCGGCCCGTTTTCTTTAAAAATGCGATGGAATATGCGGGATATTTATGCAATTTTATGCGATGAAATTGGAGGAATTTGCAAAAATTGAGGGAACTTGCAAAAATTGCGGTTTGATGAAAAAGAGAAAAAAAGTGATTCCCCCAACATCCTGTTAATGTAAGAGTCATTTCTTATTACTTCCTTTGATAAGCAAGCATACTACATCATAGAAAGTGCTGGGAATATTTAATTTCTCATCTTGTTTTATTTCAGACTGTAACGAGTGTAAATAAGGTGTGGCCCCTTTAAGAGCTCTCTGCAGTGTTATATGTGCGGTGCGGTGTTATATATATATCAGCTTTGGCTGATTTTGCATTGAATTCAGCGATCGCATAATCGCGTTTTTCTGGAGGGACTATTACACACTATTTCTGGAGCATTATTACACACAAAATAGTCCACACTTTCTGCACTTTTCATTTTGACGCTTTCATCCATTGCATTGTTTATCAGTTCATGCGTTCCCTTGGGAATCAAACCCGAGAGCTCGGCATTACTAACGTCACAAAAACGTCTTTAAAGAGGACCTGTTATGGCATTTTACAAAGTCTCGACTAGAACAGGTTTTCCTGTTTGAATGTTATGTTCAACGAGTCGGTGTTTCGCAAAAACACAGTTTTAACAAACATTCGCAGAGGTGTGTGTGAGCGACAGATCTCGAGCTGCGGTTTGAAGCAGTTTCTTGTTTTCGTGACATGTGGACTCAATAAATCCTGATCTTGAGACACGCAAGCAAGCGTTATTAACAAAACATTCAAATGTCATTTACGTCTTTGAGTTGTCAAAATAACTGAGAAAATTGAGAAATATTCCTCTGTGATTTATAGCAAAACACCCAGCGTTAATTCGATCTCAAACAGCTTCATTAACAGTAGTTATTACTACACACGCGCGTGACGTCATTAACCAACGTGATTGAACGATCAATTTGCGACAACATAGTTTCAGGAAACAGTCGAGACTAGCGAGTTCAGAAACACTGACTCTGATATCGAGGAGAACTCTCTTTTTCAGGCTCAAACAGCAACATCACACACACTAAACACGGAGAAAAAGCATAATAGGTCCTCTTTAACCAATAGCAAAAAAGCAAACTTGTCACGCCCACAATACTGACCAATCACAGCGGAGACGTTCCCGACAGGCTCAAGCTGAGCAACAGGACAGCAATAATGGGATTGACTGACTATATTTATGGCTTTTTTTTTCCTCTTTTGTCTCAATATGTGCTCAACGGCGCTCGCTGGTCTTGTGATCGAGTTGGGCGCACCCTTTAAACTCCGCCCACTCTACAGGGCGTCCTGTTGCCAAAATATAAACCAAAACATTCAAGAAACTCACAATAATCAGCGTTGCATTTAGTATTTTAGTAACAATGAACACAAATTGTAACAGCAACACTTTACAATAAGGTTTCATTAGTTAACTACATTAGTATTAATGTTCATTTTAACATTTACTTCCACATTTAATTCAGTTTACGATAAGGTTTCACTTGTTCACATGAACAATGAATAATACTTTTAAATACATTTACTAATACATTATTGAAATCAAAAGTTGTATCTATTAATGTTATTTTTTGGATAACTCATGTTAACAAAATGAAAAAAATACTCATTGTGAGTTAATACATCCATTAACAATAACTAATGGGATCTTATTGTAAAGTGTCACCGTACGTTGTGAAAATGAAAAGTATTTGTAAACATTAGTTAACTAACGTAAATATGACTTGTAATAAATATATTGCTCACTGTTAGTTCATATGTTTACAAAACACTATTGTAAATGCTACTATTGTACATTTTTATGTTCATATATTATTTATAAATATTTTTAACTGACTTTGATACTGAACACATCGGGCATTAAACGAAACAATCATCCAAAAAAAACAACAATAATAATTATATATATATATTTCTGTCTTTCTTTATTCACACGCATCTGTTTTTCTGTGGATCATTCAAAGGGACTTTTTGAGAATTTTAGGCACTTTTCCAGATCAGGAATAACGAGTGTATTTCTGTGGCGACTCGCAGACAGACGTGTTTTCTGAGCATGTGGTGTAACGTACTGTCACTCCTGAACGATGTGTGCAGATTCTGATGTAAAGGAGCCTAATAAAGGATGAGTACACACACACACATCTGTGCGCTTCCTGTCATCTCACACCGCGTGCATGGGCGTCCCGCAGTGCTTGTGCCACAGGTCGATGGCTTTGGTGACGATGGCGTCGGTGTTGTCCTGGGGCAGCTGTAGAAACACGCCAGATCTTTACACACACACACACACGTACAGGAGCGTGTTTGTTCAACATCAGACACAAAGATCAGTTACAGAACAGGGATTTTCTGGGTCCAATAAAAGGTCTATAAAGATCATTTGTAGCATAGTGTTATAGCGAGGAAAAGACAATATGTAATTATTAAATACTGATTTTAAAAAAATAATTTTTTAGTTAGTGGTTTTATCATGTATTTTAAAACATTTAATTATTTGAAGAAAAAGAAAATTTATACATTTTATTTTTTGTTAGTTTTAGTAAAAGTTTAAGTAATTTTGTTATGCTTAGAATATTTTAAAATGTGGGTGCATAAACATCAGCCAAAAAGATTGATTACAGAGAAGAGATTTTCTGGGTTTAATATAAAGTCTATAAACATCAAGTGTGGCGTAGTGTTATTTAATATACTGACGAAAATAAAATAATTCCTTGTTTTTTTTATTATTATTTTTTTATTAATTTGAGTTTGTTTTTGTCATGTATTTTAAAATATATAGTTATTTTTAAAAAAGATACATTTTTATTTCAGAATTTTTGGTTAATTTTAGTTAGTGTGTTTGTCATGGATTTTAAAATATTTAATTATAAAAAAAATAAAAATTATTTCAGTATTTTTTTGTTGATTTTAGTTAAAGTTTTATTAATTTTGTTGTGATTTTGTTAGGTTTGGAATATTTTAAAATAGTCTTCTAAAAATAAATATATAATATAAAAAAAAAACAATTGTGTTTCAGTATTTTTTGTTAATTTCAGTTAAAAGTTTTAGAAATGTTTTTTTTTCATGTTTAGATTATTTTAAAATATTTCTTTAATTATAAAATATATTTAAAAAAGAAAATCTAAAAAACACATTTTTATTTCATTACTTTTGGTTAATTTTAGTAAGTGTTTTTGTCATGTATTTTAAAATATTTAATTATAAAAACATACATTTTTATTTCAGTATTATTTGTTAATTTTAGTTAAAAGTTTTATTAATTTTGTTGTGTTTTTGTCAGGTTTGGAATATTTTAAATTATAAATATATATTATTAATTTTATACATCAATATTAACTTTAGTTAAAAGTTTTAGAAATGTTTTTTTTTTTCAAGTTTGGATTATTTTAAAATATTTGTTTAATTATAAAAATATATATAAAATTTTATTTCAGTAATGTTAAAGTTTTTGTAATTGTGTTTGTCATGTTTAGAACTAGAAAATCTAAAAACACATTTATATAAAAAAGTGTGTAACTAATAAATAAAACATTTATTTCAGTATTTTGTTTAAGTTGAGAAATGTTGCTGCTGCTAAAACAAAATGTAATTTCAGCTACTGAAATTTTATTTAAGTAATATTTTTTTCCCCCTGGTTTTATAACTCTATAATAACAGTCTATGGGACGAGAGCATTGGAGAATATAAAATATATCATGTCACGGATTAATTAACATGTACTGACCGCAGAACAGTCATTTTCAATAATAACTTTTGCACATATGTAACCGAATGAATACTGTTGTGCTTACGTTAGACAGGAAGTTGTAAACTCCATCCGGGTGACTGATTCCCATCAGCAGGATCTTATAACTGAGCAAAATCTCCACGGCAACAAACACCAGAATCTTACAGGAGCCGCTGATCACTTTATCCCACACCCTGCCGGCCAATCACACGACAGCACAGTCAAGCAGTCAGCCAATCACAACACACCAAAAACTATGAATACTGTAGAACAAGTTATTTATATAAGAGATGAACACTGGACGCTACTCATGCAACATGAGGTCATGTGACAGAAGTGAACTACAATTAAAAATGCATTAAAAGTAAGCCAGAATCAGAGTGATTATAGTGGTGATGGATAGTGTGTGCTGACCTCTGTAGGCTGGACTCCGGCAAACACCCGGCGAAGCAGCGTCTGAACCAGAGGCGGTACGGCAGCGAGTGCAGAGAGCCGGACGCCTTCAGGTGAGCCAGCAGACACGCGTCCTCCTGAGACAGGAAGTGCTCCAGACTCTTCGGCTGCAGGAACAGGAAACACAACACTTCATCTGGACCGCTTTTGAGGAACATTAATGGAGGTTTTCGTTAGTTTTGGAGCTTCATATGTTTAGGACAAAAAAAAATAAAAAATATTAAATCTGTTCTAGATGATTACTGTAGCCTTAACAACAACAACAACAAAAATATTATTATATAGTATCACTGGTATTATTATAGTCAAAAAGTAAAAACATTTTTGAAAATCTGTACTTTCTGCATGGGACTGAACACTTAAACTAACACAAATTGAAAAAGTAATAATAATAATAACTGTTAATATTAGTGTCAAAATAACAGAAAACCATAATTAAAAATGCATGAAAAAAATCAACAATAAATTTAAAAAACTGTTCTGGATGGTTATTGAACACTAAACAATTTAAACAATATTAACTATATATTAACAGATAATATTAAAGATCATAATAATAATGATAGTTGTTATTTTGGTGTCAAGAAGTAAAAAGCAATAAAAGTACGGTATATTCTGCATGGTTATTAAACACTTCAAATATTACAATTAATAAGCAATAATAATAACAACAACAACTGCTATTATTACAGTCAATTGAACTCCTAACCCAGAATTAAAAATGCAAATAGAAATAATAATAACTTATATTATTAATGTACTTCAAATTATTAATTTTATTTTATACATTTTAGTGTCGAAAATTAACTAAAAATCTGTTACTTGTTAATGTAGCCCTACCTATTAAAGTAGGTAGTACCTGAACAATATATTATTAAAAAACATAATATTTAGGGCTGATAAACGATTAATCGCGATTAATCGCATCCAAAATAAAAGTTTGTGTTTACATAATATCTGTGGGTGCACTGTGTATATTTATTATTTAATATTTATAAATACACACACACACATGCTTGTATATATTTAACAAAAAAAATATTTTTTATATATAAAATATTTATATTTATATATAATATAAATTTATATAAATCTATATACAGTATATACATGAAAATATTTCTTAAGCATGTGTGTGTATTTATATATATATATATATATATATTATAATTATACACAGAGCACCCACATATATTATGTAAACACAAACTTTTATTTTGGATGCGATTAATCGTTTGACAGCCCTAATAATATTCAATAATTGTAGTAATTATTATACAATTAATGATTTTTTTACAATTATTATACAATTAATGATTTTTTTTTTGTGTGTGTGTCAAACAATCATTAATAAATAATAATAAATATTAAACGATTAGTTCAATTCGGTCAGTCATTACTCTTTCTTTCTAACAGTAATTGAACTTTCCTTCATCTTTGGATAATTGTGAACACATAAAGTGTTCTCGCCGCTTGATAATCTTAAGGTTGAGCCGCTGTCGTCACTCGGGCTATTTTAACGATGTCTTTAATAACTTTCTGTTCCGGCAAGTTTCAATTACAATAGAAGTCTATGGAGGAGTGAGACAGCTCTCAGATTTAATCACGAATATATCTGAAGATGAAGGAAAGTCTGACGGGTTGAACAACACGAGGGAGAGAGTTCTCGGTGAGGTCCGCATGTACCAGGTGAGGGATGGAGTCTCCAAACTTGAGCTTGAACTGGTTGAGGAAGCAGCGCACCAGCCAATAGCAGTCCACCGGGTCGTCCACGATCTCCTCCATCGCTCGGCTGATGGCCAGGAAGTTCTCGTCCTCGTCGTCCTGGAAGACACACACACACACGCCTGAGACATGAGGCATGTAAAGGTGTGTGTGTGTATAGGTGTGTGTGTGTGGACTCTCACCGCAGGCCTGGGCTCGCTGCGCCGGGGCAGCCTCTGGTTCTCCAGCTGGTACATGCGCAGGTAAAGCTCGGTCGGCGGAGTGTGTGTGTGTGTGAAGCGCATGGCCGTCAGAGCGGAGCTGATGTCCTGGAACTGCTGGAGGCGACAGCGGGACACCAGCGCGTGAGAGTCGCTGTGGGGGGGCAGGATACCTGAGGACACGACACACACTCACACTCACTACTTCATCATTATTACTCTGTCATGCAGAGATCAATAAACATGCAGAATTATTACTTTAATAATAATTATTGTTATTACTTCATTATTTATTTATTTATTCTAATTATGTATTATGTTAGTGTGTGTGTGTGTGTTTAACCCCTTCAAATTTCCACCCAGCCCTTCTAAAAATGTGTGTTTAACCCCGTAGGAGTGTGTGAAGTATAGAAATGATGGCAATTTCAAAACACTGCTTCATGAAGCTACGAAGCCTTTACGAATCTTTTGTCCTGAATCAGTGTTTCGGAGTGTGTATCAAACTGTGTATCAAAAAATTATTGTTGGTTAAAGGATTAGTTCACTTTTGAAAAAACTTTTGCTGATAATTTACTCGCCCCCATGTCATCCAAGATGTCCATGTCTTTCTTTCTTCAGTCGAAAAGAAATTAAGGTTTTTGATGAAAACATTCCAGGATTTTCTCCATATAATGGACTTCAATGGGAACCAAACGGTTCAAGGTCCAAATGAGAGTTTCAGTGCAAACTGTTCAAATGTCTTTAAACGACACCAGACGATGAATAAGGGTCTTATCAAGCGAAACAATCGGTTATTTCAAAACTTATTACGTCACGTAATATGTAATTACGTTCAAAAGGTCACGGGCGACGTAGCCGGAAGTACAGAATCAAAATCGTCCGACATCGTTGTTTTACCTTTTAATTCCTTTTTTGTAAACGGCGTTTGAGTTGGTTTGCACGTTCAACCTATGCGTTCAACTTGTAAACACTGACTCTGTACTTACGGCTACGTCGCCCGTGACCTTTTGAGCGTAATTACGTATTACGTCACGTTACAAACGCGCCTCACAGAATAGAGCAAGGCTAGCATTTGCCCTTAGAAAAGTTACATTTTGGAATAAGTTTTGAAATAACCGATCGTTTCGCATGATAAGACCCTTATTCATCGTCTGATATCGTTTAAAGACATTTGAACAGTTTGCACTGAAACTCTCATTTGGACCTTGAACCGTTTGGTCCCCATTGAAGTCCATTATATGGAGAAAATCCTGGAATGTTTTCATCAAAAACCTTAATTTCTTTTCCACTGAAGAAAGAAAGACATGGACATCTTGGATGGCATGGGGGCGAGTAAATTATCAGTTTTTTCAAAACTGAACTAATCCTTTAAACTCAAAAACATAAGTTACCTGGTTGCCTTTAAATTTTAAGTTCATTGAAAAAAATACAATGAAGGAAATTGGTTTAATTAATAGAAACTCAAAATATGATGTTATCTGAACTACATTATGTAAGTTGATTTGACCAAAGATAAAGTTATATTAACAGTGCATCACGTGATTTCAGCGGGCTTCATTACACATCTTTTCGAAATTTCAATGGTTCACCGTTGGGAGCGATGACCTCTGTCTACCCATGATTCATGAATAATATGTATATTTTTAATCATACGCTCATGTTCTCACCCAGTAAGACTTTCCAGACGTGGATCCGGTACATGGAGGGCAGCGGAAACCTCTGACTGAACGTGCTCAGCTTCTCCACATCTGAAACACCACACACACACACACACACACACACACACACACACACACCGTCAACATGCGCACAGCGCTCGCATGCTATGAGAGTCAGCAATATTTAATATCATGAAATTATCAGTTTTGCATGTTTATGTGTAGAATCAAGTCATAATAAAGAATGGCCTATGATAACAATAATGATAATAATTGTTATTTTTATAGTCAAAAATGGATGTTCTGGATGTTGCTTTTAGAAAAATAATAATAATAATAAAAACTTAAAAAATCTGTCGTGTGGTAATTTAACTCTTAAACCAACATTAAAAATGAACACAAAATAAAATAATACAAATACTAATAATAACTGTTATTATTAGTGTCAAAAATAACAGGAAAAAATAAACATCAACATTAAAAATAATTATTATTATTACAATTGCTATTTATCATAGTGTCAAATAGGAAAAATTTATATCAATAATGTACGTTGTTGAACACTTAAACCAACATTACAAATATAATAAAGTAATAATAATGATAATAGTAAGAAGAATAACTTAAACTTTTATTATTACAGTCAGAATGAGAGAAAAAAAACTGTTCTGCATGTTAATTTAACACTAACACCAACATTATAATTATTATTTTTACTTTTTATACTGTCAAAAATACTAAAAATCAATAAACAATTATGTAATGTTCTGCGTGGTTATTGAACACTTAAAACAACATAAAAAGTATTTAAAAAATTAAAAAAGTAATAACAATAACTGTTATTATTACAGTCAAAATAACAGAAAAAACTGTTTAAACCACAATTAGAAATGCATGAAAAATGATTCATGAAAAAAATAATAACAGTTTAGATTAATGTCTAAAAAATAACAAAAAAATTTTAAAACAGTTCTGCGTGGTTATTGAACACTTACACCAACATTTAAAATAATTAAAAAAATATTATTATTACTTTTTACAGTGTCAAAAAATAAAAATAATGTTCAATGTCTTCAATGGGGTGGTTCTTGAACAAATACAACATAAAAATGTTTAAATAAATAATAAAGTAATAATAATAACTGTTGTTATTATTACAGTCAAAATAAGTTTATTGTTTAATGAACTCTTAAACCTCAATTAAAAAAGCATGAAAAATGAATAATAAAAATACCAATAACTGTTGTTATTATTAGTGTTAATAAGTAAAACTGTTCTCCATGGTATTTAAACACTAAAAACAATCATAAGAAATATTATTATTATAATAATTAATAATAGCTCACCCAGGGGATTGTCCTTCAGCACGATCTCCAGCGATTTCTTCTCCTCCACTCCTCTGAATCCCACTTTCTCATAATACGCGGAGCGGAAGTTCCTCTGAGGATCTTCAGCCATGATCAAGCTGGAACAGAACAACAACACTTTATTAATCATAATGAGTATTAATCATAATAACTATGGTAGATCAGATCAGTGTCACAGCTGCTAGTATAATGGTATTATTTTACATTTCCTTCAGAATACCACCACGACCACGAAGTTAGCTTAACGTTTGACATTCGGTCATTCAAACTATCTGTGCCCATTTCATGTTCTCAGCTCAAACCAACTCAGATATACATAAACAAATCCACTATAAGTATTATCTCAAGAAATTATACAACACATTAATTAGCCCTATAAATCAATTCAATAATTTAGCCAAATGACATTATGATATCAAACTAATAGTAAAATGTAAAACACTCCCTTTTATTGCATAAGGCTCCATTTTTCAAGCAATTAAAACAAGCTTTATAAAAATTACCAGTATAATAATCTGGAAAAATAAACCTTGTGCATTATAGGGAATAATAATTTGAAAATACTTCACAGCTGGATTGATACCTTTAGGTCAAACGGTGTTGTAGTTTAATTTATTTACAGTAGGCTAATACACACATTTAAAGTTGAAAAATATTAACGTTATCAAACATGAAATGCCAATTCCAAAAACGGAGCTTTGTGCAATAAAAGGGATATTTTTCTATTTGTTTTATATCATCAAAATTTTTAATTAGAATTATAGGGCTAATTAATATGTTCTTGAAATTAAGGCTTGTGCTGCAAAGGACATTTGTTTATGTAACGTTATATCTGAGTTGCTTTAGACTGAAAACATAAAATGTACAAATAGTTAAATTGGTGTGAAACCGAACGAGTGTCAAACGTTAAACTAACGAAAGGTAAAGATAGTTATACTGTGGTGGTGTTGAAGTAGAACACTAATATTTCCAAAAAATACAAGGTACGACAGTTATTATCTATGGTAAAACCATGGTAAACTGATGTGAGACAGGTCTGATATGTTCATCATAGAAATACAACGTGTTAAGACGCAAAACTTACATGTTTAAAAATCACAGTTCATTCCGCAGAACTCACCAGGCCTCAGTCTCATCCGCGGTGTTTCCTGAGCAGAGGCCCAAGGAGTGATTCACCGATCCCCCGTCACATTCAGCTCACATTCAAACCGCAGGAGCAGGATTGTCATCTTCAGATATTCATAGGGACACTGTGAATGAGTCTGCCTGGATCTGCAGTCCTGTGTTTGCAGCTTTCTGCCCTCGGAAGTGAATCACGTCCTCGTGTTGTTGTACTACCGCCCGTGTCGGCGGGGGGCGCTCGTTAGTGATGACGTCACTTTGTAGGACAACTCGGAAGCTAGCGTTGCACCGAAAAGCAATGCATTTTCCCCATAGACTTTTGGAAAATCGTAAAAAATAAGATCTGTGTTTAAACAAAGAGTTGTGACCCTTACACGTTTTGTCTATCAAGATAATCTTTACAAGTTAATCCAAAATTTATACATTTTGAAGCCTATATAAAGATTTTAAAAAAACACAATCAGACACAATAAATATAATAAAAAAACATAAGCAGGTTATAACTGTGTGTTCTATGTCATAGATCAAAACGTGAAAATATTTAGAGGCTCTGTTCACCACAGACCTTATTTCAGGCGATTTAGCAAAACCCCATTCAACAATCCTTTGACAGAGCGAGGGAACCGTAGTGCTAAAATGCTAACTCACTTCCGCGTTTCGGCCTACAGAGTGACGTCGTCACTTCGGCACTCTATTGAACTTTCAAAATTAGAGATTTTTTTCTTATTAATGCAAAGGTATCAAAAATATAAGTATATAGCAAAAGTGTAACAATTACATGCAACGAAAGGACAAAGAAACCAAAGCATCACATGCATAGCCTGTGTATATTATGCTACTCATTAGGCTACACTGTGTAACTCTTTTAGTTTATTCTTAGCTAAAAACACTTAGTTCTTTCAAAAATATTTGTGCTCATTAATGCATATTTACTTCGTTCAAGTAATAAAGTATTCTCGAGAGTGTATAGTATGCCATTGAAAATACATACGGGTAGGGGTTCTAATGTCGGTCGCCATGTTGCCCCTCCATCTTGAAAGTACATTAGCCAAAGAGGGACATACCTGTTAATTCAAGCTTCGCCTTTCGCGTTTACGTTTGAATTAACACTCATGGACGAGGTCGAACTGGAAACCATGTTAATCTTGGACTACATTGGCCACCGTATATACCCTTACACCGCTAGATGGGGTGTAAAAAAAAACACAGAACAGAAATCTTTAATGAATTAAATGAAAAAGTTAAAATCAGTTTATTGTCTTTATGAGTTTGAGATTCTTAGATGATGAAATGCTTTGGATGTACTGTTGAACCTCTCTTCTAAAAACAAATAAAGGAAGCCCAGCAATCAATTTTGCGTCTTATAGTCGTCAAAACATAGCCCAGACGTTTAGGCTAAAACAAGGCTAAATTTGGGGTGTCAGTGAAAATCTAATAGACGTCTAACCATAACCCAAGTATAGACTATAGTCAACAATTAGATGACTATTGAACGACTACATTTATACGTCTAATAGACAGTGCATAAGGGTCATACACCAGCAAACACAGCAGAGACGATCAGGCAAAATATGTGTGATATCAAACCAGCATTTGAGTCCAGTTGAATATCAAGAACAGCGGATAACATGAATAATGAACAATGCTGATCCATGCATGCATAATATTTCTTATGTAATGCCCAGAAACATTAACAGGATATGTGCACACCAAGTGATACTGTAATATAACTTTTATTGAAATACATATATAGACACACTGCAGCAAATAATAAATGCATCTCAAATGTCTAAAATGTCAATTTTCTCTAGCTGTATAAACAATTAAAATAGTTTGAACTTACCAACCCACCACCAGCATAATAATATTAACTAATATTTTTTTAATTTCCCCTCTCTTCCTTAACACGTTCTTTACCTCATAAAATGTCTAAATTATGCATCATACTTTACATAAACTTGTGATTTTTTTCTAAAAGATCTCAAGACAAGATTTGTAATATTTGAGTTCGGAGAATCAGTTAAAGCAGTTAAATCATACAATTCAAATATAACTATTACTGAATATTACATAAACATGATTTGGTAAACGTTGCATCATTATTGTGCAGTCTTTTAGCCTGATGGGAAAGTTTCTCTCTCTCTCTCTCTCTCTCTCTCAGTCTTTAGTCACTGTTGAGCATTTCCAGGGTCAATGCACATGTGTTTATGTGATAATCCATGAACTCTGCCGAGAAAAGGGAATAAAATCTTTTACTGAGACATTTCGAACACAATCAAATTGTACTGAATATACCAAATAATACCAAATATGAAACATTGGTCACACGAAAGAAGTATTTTCATGTTAACTAATGAACATTATTGTCAAGTGTTACCGAAACATTGAATAGTCTTAAATATGAAGCATGCTTGACTTACAGCATCAGATACTTTACTTCATGTGTATGTGATGTTGAAGGCAACGGGTCCTCTGATATTAAAGCCGAGGTAGAAAGACACCTCGCCTTGTTTGTAAACACTGGCCGGTTTGTGAGGAGTGACTTGAATCTGTTTCCCGTCTCTAATAGCAAACACTTTTTGTTTCTCCTCGACCGTCCCGCTGATCCGCTTGAGACGATTAACTCCACCTTTTTCTAACAGGAGCTCCAACTCGCCAGGAGAATCATCCGGATGTAGTTGTGAGCTGTGAACCAGTCTCTGCAAACCAGTCCCTTCCCCAAAGAAAAGCAAAGGCACCAGGTAGCGTCCGCGGAGGTATTTCTGATAGTTCTTCTCATATGAATCGTGCATATATCGGACACATTTGATCAGGTCTGGAGGGTTTGGGATTCTCGTCTGTGCCTCATCAAACCAAAAGAGCAGAAGAATCAAGAGGTAAAACTCTGGGTCTCTGCGTTCCTCTTTGCTCTGCCAGAGTTTCTGCAAGCTGGCCTGGAGCTCCTCGACTTTATCAGACTGCTCATCAAACACACTCAGGATGATGTTGGCGGAAACGTAGAGAATGTTCTGGGTTTCGTCATCAGATTGTGGATTTTGAAATGCACTCAGATTTCGTTTAAGCACACTAATATCAGATTTGGGGAAGTGAAGTAGTCCGGCAAAAGACTTCATTTTTTTCTCATTCAGGCTGTCTTCACGAGTTGGCGTTTCAAAGTATCGCTTGTAGCACTCTTCAATGTCATCATGAAGGTAGTTCGGGTCATGTTTATTGATCCTTGGTCTTGAGAATGCCAGGTACCATTCAAAGAAATCATATCTCTCCTCGACGTCACCTCTGAGACCACTGATGAATCCACTGTATTTTTGTTCGAGAGGGTTTTTTGCACTTAAATCATAGATGTCCTTGCAAACCTGGAGATATCCGAATTTGCCCCTGTTATTGAAACTGGAGATGTCTTCTGACTCGACTTCTGCTGCTTCTCCTTCCTCTTTAAATGCTTTGATGGCAGAGTTTGCAATATGCACAACCTTGTCTGTGTCTGTGTCTGTGCGTGTGTTTTCTGCAAGAATGGTCCGCAAGTGGCTTTTGTGAACTTGCCCGAGTGTATCCATGATGTGAGATTTTTTGGGCGCTCTGTCAATGGCCTTTTTTGCCCAGATTTCTGCCTTATCAAATTTGTTTACCTCAATGTAATAGAAACGCGCAAGTGTTTGAGGATAGACAGGGTCATTGGTGAACAAATCTGAACCCAGCTCCAACAAACAAATGCATTTCGTGTGACCCATCTTGAGGCGATGAATCAGTCTGGAAAACCTGTGTTTTTCCGGGTCGTCCCTTTTGATTAACAATCTCTTGCAAATTCGCATGTACTCTCCCTCCTTTCCTTTGACCATGTTTCGCAAGAAGTCGGAAGCGATGTCAAATCTTGTCAGTTTGTGCTCGGTGAGCATATTTACACACGCATCCGCAATCATTGGATGTGCCATGCGTATGCAGTCGGTTTTTGGTTTTCCTTCTGAGAATATGACTATGAGATTCATGAAAGGCTTCATTATCGTTTCCAGTGGGAGGTTAGCCTCATCGGAGGGACGGTCTGTTTGTGCGGTGAATTCCTCGCACGAAAGCTTCGACAAGTGTGAGCCTGGGACGTATGAGTTTATCAAAGCCAAAAAGCTGAGAAGTCTTGTGCTTTTGGACGTTGGATTCTTTTGCACATATTCCTTCATTTCTGCTGTGATCAGTTTCTCGGCGTCCTCCTTCCGGAAACCTCCCTGCATTATGTTGAAGGCATGGAAGGTCTCTGACTTTGTCTTGTATTTCTCCTTCAGCTCCTGTTTTTTTTGATCAAACCTCTTTTTCTCGCTTGGAGAGAGCATCATTGTAATCTCCACATTGCCTGTCGCTCGAACAGTTGTAGTTCGACAGTGTAAAATGATCACAGCTGGGGTGTCTGTATTGACGTCCCTGTCCCGCATTTCACCAATCAGGTTGTTCCAGAGAGAGTTCTTGATTGGCTGATCATTGTTTGAGTCTTCCTTGGTGTCCAGCAAAAGCAGCACGGTTTTCTGATCGTGTTTTGCATGTTGTTCATTAGACAGGAGAAAAAGGTCCACCACTTGTTTCGGCAGCTTTTTATCGTCTAAATCTGACTGGATGACTTTGGCACATCTGAGGTCTTTGTGGAAATGCCAAAGCACTTGCATGGCGAGGGTTGAGCCTCCACTGCCAGGCTGGTACGGTAAAGAAACTTCCGAGATCAGACACCTTTTCCTTTTCTTCCTCTCAATTAACTGAATTAAATCTGTAAAGCAATCCCTTTCCACAAACGGTGAGCTCTCTGGTGTGCTGAAGCTCAGCCACTGTGGAGGCGCTCCTTTAAGAAAATCAGTCTCAAGCTTCATGAAGTCAATCGCTGAGTCTCCAGTCTCAAACATATCGGACCACACAACGTCGAGGCATGATAGTGAATCTCTGAGGTTAGTTGGAATTGCGGTTGCATCCCTCTTTTCAGAGCTGGGTTCGAATGAAGGAATGGTGTACATTATCACTTTTATTTATGCTTTTCTGTCCAATTAGAATGGGGATATTTGTGTGAGGAGTGTTTCAAATTGGTATTGAGTCCTTATTCCAGTGCCACGGAGAAGGAGATCAAGATACCTAGCAGAATAAAGACATAATGGCTGAAGGAGAACAAAACAACCAGAAATGGAGTAAAATCACTTTGACATGGTCTTAGATAAGGTTTTTAGGTTCCACAAATGAGCTCTATTTTTTGTTTTTGTTTTATGTATTAATAACAATCTAGAGTAGTACAATTCTCAAGTATAGGATATAATGGTGGTATAATCAGAATGATTCATCAGCAGACACCTTTTTCAAAACCGAAACCAAGCTTTTTTCATTTCTATTATAAGCCAAGACTGTCTCCTGCCTCATTGCAATATTCCCTGACCAACTTTCCAAGTATGTGCTTCACAACATGAGTAACAATAAAATTATAGCTATAATGACAAAAACGTTAAAAAATGTACATTTTATTTAAAATTTAAAAATATATGACCTATTAATGTATTTGAAACACTAGTTAAATAATAAATGCATTTGTATTAGACAGTGAAATGCATGAATTGTCTTACATTACCTTTAACGGTCGGATGCTGTGCCGTACTCAATAATGAGGCAGCACACCTTTTATTTACCAAGAAATGGGTGTAAAATCCCACCCCCTTTGTGTCATTAATTTTTGTTTCATTTTATGATGCACAAAAATGTAGATTTACCTGGCAGGCTGCATTTTTGTGTATTGTGTACAGAAGATATTGTCTGGTCAAAGCATATAATTATATTTACAGGAAAAGGGTTGGGGAGGATTTCCATAAAGCAAACGTATTTCATTTCTCTGATAGTGAAAGTTAGGACACAATGAGTGTGTCATAACAGGGTTATTATGTTCCCGTTTGTCATTTGTTTCTATGGTTATTCATTATATGACTAATTAGCGTAGTTCGTTATCACGTGTAGCCTGTATCTTTCACTCTAATGATTGTCCAGTATTGTTTGTTTAGCATGTATTTCGTTAAGTTTTGGTGTATTGGATTATCTTAGTTCCCTTTCATTTCGAGTTACGCCTGAACGCCAGGCGATGCGGCGCTCTGTTACGGGCAGCTCAGAGGTGGGTTGCAGTTCTTTCAGGAAGTGGTTGCCGGGCCACTCCTTCCCCTGGTGGAGGGCCGGGGGAAAACCTCTTCTCCAAAGAACTGACATCCCATCTCTTCGGGTCAACTGGGAAAAGAGCAAACTTTGCCGTGTGCGG
The DNA here is from genome assembly GCF_016745375.1 of Pimephales promelas. Next base: position 1,692,643 of record NW_024121377.1, on the reverse strand, counting down.
AGGATCCAGATCAGATGGTGGACCTGCACCTAGACACTACCACAACACATGATGTAGTCAGCCGGATCTGGGCCGTATCCAGATCAGATGGTGGACCTGCACCTAGACATTACCACAACACATGATGTAGTCAGCCGGATCTGGGCCGTATCCAGATCAGATGGTGGACCTGCACCTAGACACTACCGCAACACATGATGTAGTCAGACAGATCTGGGCCGTATCCAGATCAGATGGTGGACCTGCACCTAGACACTACCGCAACACATGATGTAGTCAGCCGGATCTGAGCCATATCCAGATCAGATGGTGGACGTGCACCTAGACACTACCACAACACATGATGTAGTCAGCCGGATCCGGGCCGTATCCAGATCAGATGTTGGACCTGCACCTAGACACTACCGCAATGCATGATGTAGTCAGCCGGATCTGGGCCGTATCCAGATCAGATGGTGGACCTGCACCTAGACACTACCACAACACATGATGTAGTCAGCCGGATCTGAGCCATATCCAGATCAGATGGTGGACCTGCACCTAGACACTACCGCAACGCATGATGTAGTCAGCCGGATCTGAGCCATATCCAGATCAGATGGTGGACCTGCACCTAGACACTACCGCAACACATGATGTAGTCAGACAGATCTGGGCCGTATCCAGATCAGATGGTGGACCTGCACCTAGACACTACCGCAACGCATGATGTAGTCAGCCGGATCTGAGCCATATCCAGATCAGATGGTGGACCTGCACCTAGACACTACCGCAACGCATGATGTAGTCAGCCGGATCTGGGCCATATCCAGATCAGATGGTGGACCTGCACCTAGACACTACCGCAACACATGATGTAGTCAGACAGATCTGGGCCGTATCCAGATCAGATGGTGGACCTGCACCTAGACACTACCGCAACGCATGATGTAGTCAGCCGGATCTGAGCCATATCCAGATCAGATGGTGGACCTGCACCTAGACACTACCGCAACACATGATGTAGTCAGACAGATCTGGGCCGTATCCAGATCAGATGGTGGACCTGCACCTAGACACTACCGCAACGCATGATGTAGTCAGCCGGATCTGAGCCACATCCAGATCAGATGGTGGACCTGCACCTAGACACTACCACAACACATGATGTAGTCAGCCGGATCTGAGCCATATCCAGATCAGATGGTGGACCTGCACCTAGACACTACCGCAACGCATGATGTAGTCAGCCGGATCTGAGCCATATCCAGATCAGATGGTGGACCTGCACCTAGACACTACCGCAACACATGATGTAGTCAGACAGATCTGGGCCGTATCCAGATCAGATGGTGGACCTGCACCTAGACACTACCGCAACGCATGATGTAGTCAGCCGGATCTGAGCCATATCCAGATCAGATGGTGGACCTGCACCTAGACACTACCGCAACGCATGATGTAGTCAGCCGGATCTGAGCCATATCCAGATCAGATGGTGGACCTGCACCTAGACACTACCGCAACACATGATGTAGTCAGACAGATCTGGGCCGTATCCAGATCAGATGGTGGACCTGCACCTAGACACTACCGCAACGCATGATGTAGTCAGCCGGATCTGAGCCACATCCAGATCAGATGGTGGACCTGCACCAAGACACTACCACAACACATGATGTAGTCAGCCGGATCTGAGCCATATCCAGATCAGATGGTGGACCTGCACCAAGACACTACCACAACACATGATGTAGTCAGACAGATCTGGGCCGTATCCAGATCAGATGGTGGACCTGCACCAAGACACTACCACAACACATGATGTAGTCAGCCGGATCTGAGCCACATCCAGATCAGATGGTGGACCTGCACCTAGACACTACCGCAACGCATGATGTAGTCAGCCGGATCTGAGCCACATCCAGATCAGATGGTGGACCTGCACCTAGACACTACCGCAACGCATGATGTAGTCAGCCGGATCTGGGCCGTATCCTGATCAGATGGTGGACCTGCACCTAGACACTACCACAACACATGATGTAGTCAGCCGGATCTGGGCCGTATCCAGATCATATTATGCTTTTTTAAGACTAATTTTCTTAATTAGAAAAACATATTTAACGTATTTCTGTTTCTACACTTTGGAAATTATTCAACTTAAGGTCAACCGTTTACTCTTTTTCCTGTAAAATGAAAGTTAAACACACATTGATTCTAAGAAGTTACACCTGTAACTCTGCGAAAATGCCTCCAAGCTCTCTATTAATACCAGACATATTCTGAATGTAGTTTAGATTAATTCACTGCAAAGGAATGACACTTTTCCTTTCATTTCTTTGGAAATGAAAGTTCTATATCACCAAACATGAGTAGCAGTTACAAAAAATATAAATTCAATACACACTGCGCATACAATATAAATGTACCCGAGGTATTCAGGGTAGCAAGAGGAAACAAGGATCTAGATGCAGCAATTAATTAAAATACAACAAACCATAATCAGAATCAAGGGAAACAAGAGTCCATGTGAACGGAAAACATACACACACGTTGTGTTTTCAGTTATGGTATACAGTATATAGGCTACTTATATCATGCTTATAAAACAAATGTATGTTTGCATGAGTCTGTGTGCGTGAGAGTGTGCATGTGTCTGTGTGTGTGTGAGAGAGAGAGAACGTGCGCGTATGTGTGTGTATAGGTTTATATACTTTCATTTTTAATGCTGAAAGTAAAATAAAAATAATATATATTATATTATTGTTCATACCTTCACATCTTCAGAACAGGATCCCTACTGTATTATCCGCTCTTCATCTGTAGACTTGAACTACAAAGTTGAGTTGAACTTATAAGACTGTTATAAGGACAGTTCTGCCATAAATATCAGCATAACTATTTCTGTCATTAAGCATGTATATTCTGGTTGGCATTTACTGGATAGTTTCGGGACAATTAGAAAATCTTTAAAGAGCAAATATATACATAGATCTTTGTTTGATTGTAACCACTAATCAAATTTAATGGAATTATATGTTTTCATTTTCAATTTAAACATTTGGAAGAAACGTGATGCCAGGCCTGGATTAGATTTTGTTGGGCATGGAAATATTCTGCTTTAACTCCTAAACATAAAATCTCATATAAATTTGCACCCAGCTAATAATTATTCATACAAATCATACATTTTATGAGTTCTTTCTTTATTTAAGCAATGAAGCTGAAGTTATTACAGTCACTGAGTAACTCAGGGTAGTACAAAGGTAAAGTGAAGGCACTGAAACTTTTAGAAAAAAAAAAATACAGCCATTCAACAGTATTAGTTTAAAAACAAAAACAAAACATCTTTACCAATCTAGTGTTATAAACAATTTTCATATCCGTTTAATAAAACTCAGAAGCAGATAACCCCCATAATATAAGAAAACATGCTAAATTAAATGTGTCCAAATTAATACATTCAATGTAGATTAAGAAATGCAATTATTTTCCAAACATGTACACAAGGTGGTCAAAAAAATGCTGATTCGTTTAGATGATTATCGATACTAATAATCTCGTGCCGTTATCTTAAAATACTTTGATGGATAGTTGTTGATGTTGTATAATGTTGCACGGTACAAAACGTTTGTTTAGGAGAGTGATCTGGAGCTGAAAGAGGTTCTACTGTAGCTAAAACTGCTGTATTTGGTCGAGGAAGAAGGGGATAAACTGTAATCAACGCTGCCCCTACGGGATCCACTCCGAGATCCCGAGGCAGATCCTGGATTGGAGAGGTTGTAGGGGCTGCTGATTCCTCGCGATGAAACCGTGGCGGCGGGAAGCATTCGGACATCCGTCTTCTCCTCGTTCATGCAAGCTTCCAGAGCCTCCTTGTAGGATATCCGCAGCTTGGTCTTGGGGCAGGTTAGGGTTTTTGGGTGGTGACGTGAATCCTGGAGCCTCTGAGCCGATCTCATGTCCAGCCAGCCTAATTGCAAAGCCTCCTCAAGTGAACGTCTGCTCCCGAGCTCTGGGTCGAAAAGCCCGCCGGTTAAATACTGGAATTCAAGGAAGCGCTGGCCAGCCTCGTACGGAAGCCACTTTTCTTTGACGGCCTCGGCGGCGGACATTTTACGCTTGGTTTTCACATCTTCAAAACCAATATATGCTTTCTGGGCAGGTTTTACCCGGTTAGCCATGTCCTCATCGAGGACACCGACGCGGGTCGCTTCCTGAATAGACATACGGCGACCGGTTTCAGGGTTCACAATCCCACCGGTGCAAGCTTGTGCCTCCAGGAGCCGTTGCCCTGTGATGGAATCGATGATTCCTCGCTTCATAGCGTCACACACACTGATCTTCTCCAGCTTCTCTGTGTCAAAAATTGCCCCAACTGGACTCTGTTCCTCAATTATTTCTACTAATGGGGTCAGTTTGACTGACATGCTGGAAATATGCTTGGAGGAGTTTGTTGAGAATGGATCTTGGGCAGTGGAGGTACTCTCGACTTTTTTAACAGTTTCGGTTTTGATTGTCTGACTTTTCATGGTCATCTGAGATGATGATGATGATGAGGAGGAGATGACAGATGAGCTAAGGGGTTTGCTGAGGGTCTTTGTCTTTTGGGTGATCATATCTGCAAACTCAGTAAGGGTGACGATTCCTGAACGATATTTATCAAGGACATCTTGGCTAATCACTCCCTTAGCTAGCAGTTCTTGCAAGTCGTACTGAATGCCTGTTTGCATGTCCATTATAGCTGTACTGGTCGAGCCATCAGCGGCGGTAATTACGGTTTCTTCCCACTCGCACTCTTGCTGACACAATTCCAGAAAGGTCTCGTAGTCTATGAGTTTCTTCTCGTAGGCTTCACGCACCGTCATTTCTTTATTACTTTCCGGATCAACTATCAGTACCCGTCTCTTCCTCGAGGAGTTCTTCTGCTGGATCTTTTTCTTATCATAAAGAGGCAGAAGCACCAGTCCCGTCTTCTTGTCTGCGATGCAGCGGCTCTTCAGCTGCAAGTAGGTCAAATTGTCCTCAGTGTTTGGGTCGAAGAAACCCTTTGTGTCATCTCCTTCGTCTTTAAGAATCTGGTTCATCTCCTCATCAAAGTAGCCTTTTTGGTACGCCACATCAACATCAAGTCGGTGACTGTGTTTAGGGTCAATTATGCCACCACTAGCAATCTGAGCCTCCAGCAGGCGAATGCCGTGCCCTTTCTCTATGAGACCACGTTCAATAGCTTCAAACAGGGAAATCATCTTCTCGGTGGCTGGGTCTTTGTACCCAGTTACTGCTCTCTCGGCAGACAGAAGCTTGTCTTTGAACTCCACACCCACCAGTCCTTTCTTACAGGCCTCCTCGACTGTATAGTACTCATTGTGAATGGGATCAATCATGAAGCCTGAGGCGGCCTGGGCCTCCAGAAGCTCCAAGGTAGTGCCAGGTCGCAGAAGCCCATTCTTCATGGCCTGGTAGATAGGCAAGGTGCAGTCGTTGGCCTCGTCATAAATCCCAGCAATGCAAGTTGACCCCCTGAGATAAGCCCGAAGCCTGTGTTCAATGTCTTGGATGGTAATCTTGCCCTCTCTCAACTGATCCACGTCCGAAGGTTCCAGCAATTTTGCATCCACCAGATTCGATACGTTAACTTCGCTACGCAGTCCCGGTACAGTCAAGGGTTTCTCGGGAGCTGGAAGCAGGAGCAAGCCAGTGTTAAGGTCAGCCTTGCATCGCTTCTTGAGGGTAACATAGCTAGCATGTAGATCAGTGTCTGGATCAATGTAGCAATCTGGTCTGGCATTTAGAGCTTGATAAAGATCCTCATCAACAAGGTCACGGTCCATGGCAGTATCTTTGGAGAGGTAGACGCTAAGGATAGGATCAAGGATGCCTCCCGCCGCCTCTTGAGCTTGCAGGAGACGCAGAGCTGTTTCCCGGTCGATTAGTCCTTTTTTCATGGCTTGGCTAGCAGGCAGGAGTTTCGCAGTTTTGGGATCCCTGAACCCAACACAGGCGGCCTCTGCAATCAACAGCTGGTTCTTGTCAGCTTCATCCACAAGTCCATTCAGACAAGCCTCCTCAACCGTCATCTTCACATTAGCTCGGGGATCTATGATGTACCCTGTGGCAGCTTGCGCCTCCAGGAGCATGTTTCCACTCTCATCTGATATCAACTTTTGTTTCTTGGCCTCTGTGAAGGTCATCTTGCCTTTAGGTCCTGTTTCCAGCCCGGCAATGGCTCCTGTGCCTTTAAGATTGAGCCTGATGTCAACAGATACATCCTGAACAGTCCGCTGCCCGTTTATCAATTGCTCAAAGGTCACCTTGTCAATCACACCGCAGTCACGCAGTTGTTGTGCCGTGACCTTCTTGCGGACGCCTTCGAAGACCAGCGATGAGTCGTCGGTTTGGTCTGTCTGAGTGTATTTGGCAGCACCTTCTGATTTCTCCCGCAGTTTCTGCAACTCCTTCTGCTGTGAGTCTCGAAGCGCCTGCATCTGTGCCCTTTCTTGTTCCAAGTTCTGCAACAACAGCCTGTAACGTTCTTCCGCTTCCTTCAGATGAGTCCTCAACCTCTCCATCTCGGTGTTGACCGAGTTAAATTGTCCCTCCAAGCCAGAACGCTCCGAGATGTGCTGTCGAAGTTGTTCCTCGTGAATCGCACATTTGCTCTTCCACTGGGTAAAATCCTTCTTGATCCTCTCGTTATCCTCCTGCATCTGTGATTTGAGACGTATTTCAGACTCCAGTGAGAGTTTGATTCGTTCCAGCTCGTCCTCGAGTTTTTTCAAGCGCGTAATTTCCTGTTCCATTGCCGTCGTTTTCTCGAGGAGACCATCTCGCTCTTGCTGCAGATGGCTGCACTGGGATTGGGACGTCTGGATCACGGAGGAAGTCTGCAACAATAAACATAAACATTAAAATTAGTCTTCTATCATTTAAAATGCAGTAGTCAACATTTGAAGTGGATCAAAAAAGTTGTCCTAAGACAAGAACGGGTATTGTTGATCCACTTCAGATGTTGACTACTGTGTATAATTTTTCAGATATGACAGATTTGTAACATTCATTGTCAATTAAAAAACAGAACTGATTGGTTTTCAAGCTAAGTACATTGCTCAGCTTCTAAAGAAGGGATAGCCAAACCTGCTCCTGGAGGGCATCCTTACGCTCCAACACACCTACCTGTTATTTTCAAGCTATTCTGAATACCTTGATTAGCTGGCTTAGGTGTTTTTGATTAGGATTGGAGTTGCACGACAGTAGTCCACCAGGACCAAGGTTTGGCATCCCTGTTCTAAAGGATCAAAATCACGATAGAGGCTAAAGTGATGCATCTCAGATGTGGTTTGGAGTTGGAATGGGAAGTGTCATCTGAATGTGAAAGTATCTGATTGGATGCTGTTGCTCATAATGCAAAAAAGCGTGCAGCATGGAAGCTTGTAAGGTAATTAAGATGCAAATCTGATTATTCTGCGGAGATAGGTCAAACATGCACATTAAAACATGCAAAAATGGTGCATGATCTCAGTGGGCCATATTTTGCATGTCAAGACTAACCATTTGCATAATGAGAAGTGAGAGAGAGAGAAAGCGAGAGAGATGCATGCAGCCAGCCACTATCTAAATCTACAGGTTTTAAGGATAAAACTCGAGAACTCTAGTTTCTATTTATCCTAGTACCTCTCTGGCTTGTTTTTGTACATTTTCTATCTCCAGTTGCAGTTTTTCTCTCTCTCTGGAGAGCTGTCGCATAAGCCTGTCATGCTCTGCACCGGCACGCTGGCTGGACTCGAGCTGTTTCTGCAAAGCTGCGACATGCTCGGCCATTTCCCGATTCCCGCGGTTTTTGTCTTTGAGCAGCTCCTCGTGTTCTAGACGCACGGAGCGCAACTCCTCGTCCAAGCGGAGCCGATCTTTAGTAAGGGTTTCGGTGAGCCTCTGCAGGCGCTCGGTTTCCGCAGTGGCCATGTTCAATGCGCAAGTCTTTTCTTCCATGCTACGGTGAAGGGTCTCGTAGCGCTTGCTGAAGTCTTGGACGCGCCCCTGCTCCTGCGTGAGCTGTAGTTTCAAAGTGTTCATTTCGGCTTTCAAGGCAGCCAAGCTCTGAGACGAAGCTTTGTTCTCCTTCAAGGCACGGTCTAAGGCCTCCTGCAACTGCTTGCATTCGCTGTCCGTGTGTTTTGCCTCGAGACTGATTTCTTCCTGGCTCTTTCGCAGGGTGGTGATTGTCGTGGTGTACTCCCGCATGGCCTGGCTACTCTTTTCGAGTTGCGCCTCCGTTCTCCTTCGCTTGCCGGCCTCCTCTTCCGCCACTCTCCGCTGTTTATCCAACTCGCTTTCCAGGCGTTTCAGCTCCTCCTGGAGCTCTTGGATGCGCGTTTGCAGGCGTACGATAGTTTGTTCACTCCGTCCCTTCTCAAGGGCATGGGCCTCCAACTCAACCCGGATCAGGCTCAATTGACTGTCGGAGGAGCGAAGCTGCAACAACTCCCCGTTCAAGGCTTCGTTCTTAGATCTGAGGTCGGCCAACTCCCCTTCTAGCCGCCTTGTTCCAGTCTCTAAAGATCTTTTGAGACGCTGGTCCTCCTCAAGACACCGTGTGAGGCGGACGATCTCGACACTTTTCTCCTGCACTGTCCGACTTGAGCTCTCTTGTACCTCCCTTGCTTTGTTGTCAGCTTCACGTTTCTGACTAAGCATCAACTGGACTTGTGCTTCCAGCTCGTGCCTCTTTCGGCTTTCCTCTGCATTCGAAGCACTGAGTCTCTGTATCTCCTCTTCCAAGCGTCTCCTTTCGACCTCCTCTTGGTTGAGGGAAAGACGAAGCGTTTGCAGTTGCTCCTTCAACTCTCTAGATTCTCCCTCTACTCTTTCAAACTCCAGCTGCATGGAGGCAAAATCACTTTCCTTCTGCTGCGAAAGCTTTTGCATGCTGGTCTGAGTGACGTGGATTTGAGACTCGTAGGTCTGTTTCACCTCTCGTATCTGTATGCTGTGCTCCTGCCTTACCTTTGCCAGCTCCGTCTGCGCCTCCTTGAAGCGCCGAGCCTCGTCATCCAACTCCTTGCGCAGACGCTCCAGCTCTCGGGTCCTTTCAGACACCGTCTTCTCCAGATCCTTCATGGTCCAGTTGGCCGTCTCGAGCTCTTTGACTTTCTTGCGCATGGTTTGATCGTATTCTTCCTGCAAAAACGTATAACGCTCCTCCACGACTTTCTTTTTCCTCTCCATATCTTCCAACTGTTGTTTGAGACGACGTACTTCTTCCGTAAGCTCTTGAAGACGGTTTGTAGAAGAGTCGAGGCTGTCCTGTGTGGTCATACACTTCCAAGTCTCATTCCTCTTTACCTCTTCCAGAGAAAGCAGGTGTCTCTGGGATTCATCCAGCTCCTGCTTGTATTTAAGGAGAGCCTCCTGCAGAGAGGCATTCATGGCAGTGTGATTCAAAATGACGTCTTTCAACTGCTGAATTTCCTCATTGCGCATCCCAATTTCGGTATTCATCATCTGCAGAGAAACGCATAAAACATTACACATTTGATCAAAATGTCTGTTGACTTGACTCGTAAAACTATTAAAGAATTTGTGTGTTCACCGAAGCAGATTTAGTGTTCGTTAAGGCAACGCGATCCGAGGAAAAACATTTTTTTTTCCCTCATAGTCAACTTTTTATAAGTAACTTTCCAACTACATCAACTAACTCTCATTAGAGAATTAGTAGACTGTTAGGTCAGGGTTCGGGTTAGTAGAGTAAGTTGACGTGAACTTGCAAAGTTACTTATAGTCAGTAGAATATCTGTTGGGGATTATAAAAACTAATACTCTACTAATACTCTAATGACCATTAGTTACAAAGTTACTTATAGTTAGTTAGGGGTATTATTTTATTTTATTTTTACTCTTAACTGTTTTTATTTATATTGATTGCATTTACTGAATGAGCACTTTGCCACTGTTCGTCCAACTGTACTATACATTTTATTTTCGACACTGTATTTTATTTTTACTATTATGATTTTTTTTTATTCTAAACTGTTTTAATTATTCTGACTTCTTTTGATTATTTTAATTTCTTCCATGTAAAGCACTTTGAATTGCCACTGTGTATGAAAAGTGCTATATAAATAAACTTGCCTAGTAAAATGTCTAAAGTAGACTATGGAAATAAAGTGTTACTAAAAATCCTATTGCAATTTTCTAATAAAAATGGATATTGACAGCACAATTTGGCAAAAAAAAAAAAGTTAAATATATATTAATGACTAGAAAATAATAATACATATTTATATTATTTATTATATAATAAATAAAAAAATAAATTATAAATATTACTATTGTATAGTAATATTAACTGTTTTTGTTTAATGTTTTTATTTATTTATTATTATTTCTCAAATACTTCGTTTTTTATTTTACAACAAAATATTACAAATGTTTTATATATTATATTATATAATAATAATAAAAACAATACATCTTATATCTATATTATTTATTTCACTTTAAAATAAAAAAATAGTTTTTTATTTTACAGCAAAATATTACAAGTTATTAATTTTTAAAATGTTTTTATATATTATTATTATATATCAATATATCTTATATCTATATTATTTATTTCACTTTAAAATAAAAAAACACTATTCAAAACATAATTAAAACTTTTGAATCAATTAATGTTTAATGTAATGTGCTGTCAAATCAATTTATCATGATTAATAGCATCTAGCAATAGTAGTAATATTAGCAATAATAATATTTCTAGTATATCTCAATTTATTATATCTAAAGTTTTTATTAGTTCCGTCAAATCGATATACTACAAATATTTCTTTTTAAATATTCTAGAAATATTACTATCGTACTCTAACATAAATATTTTTAAGATACATATTTTTTTTTTAACATGCCATTGTATTTTACAGTATAACTTTAAAATTTACAGCTGTCATAATTTCTTCATTTTCAAATGTTAAACCATGGAGCTTTTATTTTGGTGGAAAACCACAGTTGTCTCATTGCAATTTGAGAAGATGCACAGAGATGGGTTTTGTGAGTGTGTTTGCATGAATCGTGCGTCCCTAGGGTTAGTGTTGGAGAGTGTGTTGCGGATGTGACATACGTTCAGGTCTTGCATGTTCTTCTGGGCAGCCGTAAGGAGTTTGTGGTGATCACTTGAGCGGGTGAGCAATTCTAAGTAGTGTGCATTTAGAGAAGAGACCTAGGGGACGAAGATAATACAAAATATGGTATTATAATAAGACAATATTGCAATAAAATGACTGTTTTTGTTGGCTGGGAAAGTGTGTGTACCTCTTCTGTAATGACTTTAGATGGGGAATTAAGGACAGTCCTCTTGATGGGGATGTTGAGCATGGTTTCCAGTCCAGCACCGTAAGAGGCCAATTCAAGCTCATAGTTCTACACAGAGACACAATTAATTATGAATTAAATTACTGTGCTTAACTACTGACAAGAGTAGGGCTGAAAACTTGAGGTATTTTATTGGTAACACTTTACAATAAAGTTCATTAGTTAACATTAGTGAATGTATGAACTAACATAAACTAAAAATGAGCAGCTCATTTGTTAAAGTATTTATTTATTTACTTTGTTAATGTTAGTAAAAACACAGCTGTTCATGTTAGTTCACATTGTGTATTAACTAATGTTAACAAATACAACCTTTGATTTTAATAACGTATTAGTAAATGTTAAATTTAGTTTTAACTAAGATTAAAAAATACTGTTTAAAAAATAAGTATTGTTGATTGTTAGTTGATGTTAACTAATGTAATTAATAGGGCTGTGCAAAGGTTAATCGCGATTAATCGCATCCAAAATAAAAGTTTGTGACTACATGATATATGTGTGTGTGCTGTGTATAATTATTTTGCATATATAAATACAATTGCATGCATGTATATATTTTAGAATGATTTGCACATAAATACTATATATATATATATATATATATATATATATAAATACATAATCTATATTATATATAAATATTTTATATATGAATAACACATTTTCTTAAATATATACATGCAAGTGAGTGTATTAAATTTTGATTTTAATTGTTAAATTTAGTTTTAACTAAGATTAAAAAATACTGTTTAAAAAATAAGTAGTATTGTTGATTGTTAGTTGATGTTAACTAATGTAATTAATAGGGCTGTGCAAAGGTTAATCGCGATTAATCGCATCCAAAATAAAAGTTTGTGACTACATGATATATGTGTGTGTGCTGTGTATAATTATTTTGCATATATAAATACAATTGCATGCATGTATTTATTTTAGAATTATTTGCACATAAATACTGTATATATATATATATATATATATATATATATATATATATATATATATATATATAAATATTTTATATATGAATAACACATTTTCTTAAATATATACATGCATGTGAGTATTAAATTTTTATTTTAATTTGCAAATGTTGAAATGATAAAAGTACTAATGTAAAGTGTAAACAAAATTATTGTTAACTGGTAAACAATAGGCAAGATGAAGCAATTTCAGAGACAAAAGAAAATTGTTATAATTACGAAACATCATCATTAGTTTTGTATACCTTGATGGCATTTATGCAGGCGTCGCCATTATTCTGCACCGTCTCCAACAGCTCTCTCTTCGCCTTTATATCGGCGTTTAAAGCCTGCACACATTATAAAAGAGCACAAATGTTAAATGAAGCCTTTGAAATGTTTAATTAAATCAAACAAGTCGACTCGATGAATATGACACTGTGGATTCTGTTGAAATCAGGGATATCATAGTTAACTAAACCCTTGAAATGAAAACACTTACATTTATTTTAATTCAGCTAATTACCAAAGCAACATTACTCACTTTTATTTAATTTAACTTGATGTATTAAAATAACTAAAACTGAAATACAAAAAAAAAAAAAGTTTAGGATCATGAGGTTACTGAAAGAGTCTCTTCTGCTCATCAAGGCTGCATTTATTTGATTAAAAACAGCGACATATTTTTCCAGTGTAAACCATCAGTTTTCTATGTGAATATATAGTAAAGTGTCATTTATAATCAGTGATCAGAGCTGGATTTTCAGCATCATTACTCCAGTCTTCAGTGTCACATGATCATATTCTAATATGATGTTCCAGAATATCAACATGTTTTTCTGATATCCTGCAATGCCTTCAACATCCGTCCGTCCACCTATTTATCCATTCATGCAAATCTCTTGCTTTTAAAAAAACATATTTTTTATTTTCTTTGCATGTATTTGCCATGATCTGTTGTCCTGTTGCATTGCTCCCCCCAGGAAATCAATTCATTTCTATTATTTTGTTTTACGAAGATAAAAATGTCCCTTATAAACCTCAGTTAACATGGCAATAAAATTCAAATGTTTGAGCGGGTTTTTTTCCTCTTCTTCTCATGGTTTTAAAGAGCTTTTGGGCCGGAAATCGATGAGTGCATCACAAAATGACTAAAACTAACTCTGAATACTAATAGTATCTCAATGATAGTAATATAACACTGGTTGAAATGACTTTCTTTGGGTGATGGGTTAATTGGTCTACTCAAGAACATGGTTCCAAGCTCACTTTCTGTTGGTTGACGAGTTGGTCGTACACTGTGATGTCATCGGTCTTGATGGACTGCTGAGCGTTGATCTGCCGTTGGGTTTCGTCGATCCAGCCGCTGAGACGAGAGCTGTCCTGTAGGTACCGCTGAAGCTGAGGGAGGAACGAGTCCAGGTCATCATACCTGACAAAACACAGCGTCGCATGTTTAATCTGGACTTCTCTGTGCTGCTCTTTGAGGTGGTGACCATAGACCTCCATTATATGACTGACAGACAAGAACGGTTTGACCTAAAAATATCAAAATTGAAAATACTGTGGAAACAAAGACACCTACATCTTGGATGCCCTTGAGGTAAGCTAAAACATATCAAAAATTAATTTCAAAGTGAACTATCCCTTTAATACTGTAGGTGAAACCTGAGAAAATGGCACCATCTGGTAAAAAATACTTTTTTTTTTTTTTCATTTTAAAGCCATCAGATTGAAAGCCTATTAACAAAGACTGCATCATTTTATAGTTAAATGGCCCTTGGCAGTTTTAATGGGGACGTTTTTGTCCTTAAGGTCCTGAGAGGAGCTATTTTGTGTACCTAGGGCAAAATAGATTTATTAAAAGGAAGGAAATTGGTGTGAAATAGTCAACTTCCAATAGAAATGCAAAACATTTTAACTCAGATCAAGTCAAATCAAAAGTTCCAGCTAAAGTTAGTTTTGATTGATTCACTTCTGTTTTTTCAAACTTCTACAATGCTTTATCTGTAGAGTGGAATAGGGATCCTCAAAAAAAAAACTAAATTGAAAAAGACAAAAAAGGTTGCAGAAGGGTTATGGATAGCGTATCTGACCTGCTGGTAATGTGTAGAAGGATGCGCTTCCATCGGTCCGACAGCTGGCTGACGTGCTCGGCGTACTGGGAGATGTTGATGACACACCTGTACCGGCCCTGATCCGTCTGATCATTACACTGCTGCACTTTACTCAGATCAGACACCAGCGAATGCAGGACATCATGTTTCTGCTCCAAATCACTGTGCATGCTCTGCGTTTGGAGAAGAAGTGCTGGTTATAGATCATTATGGACAGTTAAAGGGACAGATACTATATGTGGATATAATGGACAGATGCACTTTTATCATTGATAGATGCACTTTTATTATGATATGCACTTTTATCATGTATAGATGCACTTTTATGATGATAGATGCACTTTTATGATGAATAGATGCACTTTTTTGATGAATAGATGCACTTTTATCATGAATAGATGCACTTTTATGATGGATAGATGCACTTTTATGATGATAGATGCACTTTTATCATGGATAGACGCACTTTTATGATGGATAGACGCACTTTTATCATGGATAGATGCACTTTTATGATGATAGATGCACTTTTATCATGTATAGATGCACTTTTATGATGATAGATTCACTTTTATGATGGATAGATGCACTTTTATCATGGATAGACGCACTTTTATGATGATAGATGCACGTTTATGATGATAGATGCACTTTTATCATGGATAGACGCACTTTTATCATGGATAGATGCACTTTTATGATGGATAGATGCACTTTTATGATGGATAGATGCACTTTTATGATGAATAGATGCACTTTTATGATGGATAGATGCACTTTTATGATGATAGATGCACTTTTATGATGATAGATGCACTTTTATCATGAATAGATGCACTTTTATCATGGACAGATGCACTTTTATGATGGATAGACGCACTTTTATGATGGATAGATGCACTTTTATGATGGATAGACGCACTTTTATCATGGATAGATGCACTTTTATGATGATAGATGCACTTTTATGATAATAGATGCACTTTTATCATGTATAGATGCACTTTTATGATGATAGATTCACTTTTATGATGGATAGATGCACTTTTATCATGGATAGACGCACTTTTATGATGATAGATGCACGTTTATGATGATAGATGCACTTGTATCATGTATAGATGCACTTAATCATGTATAGATGCACTTTTGTGATGGACAGATGCACTTTTATGATGGACAGATGCACTTTTATCATGTATAGATGCACTTTTATCATGGATAGATGCACTTTTATGATGATAGATGCACTTTTATGATGGACAGATGCACTTTTATCATGTATAGATGCACTTTTATCATGGATAGATGCACTTTTATGATGATAGATGCACTTTTATGATGGACAGATGCACTTTTATCATGTATAGATGCACTTTTATCATGGATAGATGCACTTTTATCATGTATAGATGCACTTTTATCATGGATAGATGCACTTTTATGATGATAGATGCACTTTTATGATGGACAGATGCACTTTTATCATGTATAGATGCACTTTTATCATGGATAGATGCACTTTTATGATGATAGATGCACTTTTATGATGGACAGATGCACTTTTATCATGTATAGATGCACTTTTATCATGGATAGATGCACTTTTATGATGATAGATGCACTTTTATGATGGACAGATGCACTTTTATCATGTATAGATGCACTTTTATCATGTATAGATGCACTTTTATCATGGATAGACGCACTTTTATCATGGATAGACGCACTTTTATGATGATAGATGCACTTTTATCATGTATAGATGCACTTTTATCATGTATAGATGCACTTTTCTCATGTATAGACGCACGTTAACATGTATAGATGCACTTTTATGATGATAGATGCACTTTTATGATGGATAGACGCACGTTAACATGTATAGATGCACTTTTATGATGATAGATGCACTTTTATGATGGATAGACGCACTTTATCATGTATAGATGCACTTTTGTGATGGACAGATGCACTTTTATGATGGATAGATGCACTTTTATCATGTATAGATGCACTTTTATCATGGATAGATGCACTTTTATGATGGACAGATGCACTTTTATCATGGATAGACGCACTTTTATCATGGATAGACGCACTTTTATCATGGATAGACACACTTTTGTAATGGACAGATGCACTTTTATCATGTATAGACGCACTTTTATGATGGATAGATGCACTTTTATGATGATAGATGCACTTTTATCATGGATAGACGCACTTTTATCATGGATAGACGCACTTTTATGATGATAGATGCACTTTTATGATGATAGATGCACTTTTATGATGGATAGATGCACTTTTATCATGTATAGATGCACTTTTATCATGTATAGACGCACGTTAACATGTGTAGATGCACTTTTATGATGATAGATGCACTTTTATGATGGATAGACGCACGTTAACATGTATAGATGCACTTTTATGATGATAGATGCACTTTTATGATGGATAGACGCACTTTATCATGTATATATGCACTTTTATGATGGATAGATGCACTTTTATCATGGACAGATGCACTTTTATGATGATAGATGCACTTTTATCATGTATAGACGCACTTTTATCATAGATGCACTTTTATAATGATAGATGCACTTTTATCATGTATAGACGCACTTTATCATGTATAGATGCACTTTTATCATAGACAGATGCACTTTTATGATGGACAGATGCACTTTTATGATGATAGATGCACTTTTATCATGGATAGATGCACTTTTATGATGGACAGATGCACTTTTATCATGGATAGACGCACTTTTATCATGGATAGACGCACTTTTATCATGGATAGACACACTTTTGTAATGGACAGATGCACTTTTATCATGTATAGACGCACTTTTATGATGGATAGATGCACTTTTATGATGATAGATGCACTTTTATCATGGATAGACGCACTTTTATCATGGATAGACGCACTTTTATCATGGATAGACGCACTTTTATGATGATAGATGCACTTTTATGATGATAGATGCACTTTTATGATGGATAGATGCACTTTTATCATGTATAGATGCACTTTTATCATGTATAGACGCACGTTAACATGTGTAGATGCACTTTTATGATGATAGATGCACTTTTATGATGGATAGACGCACGTTAACATGTATAGATGCACTTTTATGATGATAGATGCACTTTTATGATGGATAGACGCACTTTATCATGTATATATGCACTTTTATGATGGATAGATGCACTTTTATCATGGACAGATGCACTTTTATGATGATAGATGCACTTTTATCATGTATAGACGCACTTTTATCATAGATGCACTTTTATTATGATAGATGCACTTTTATCATGTATAGACGCACTTTATCATGTATAGATGCACTTTTATCATAGACAGATGCACTTTTATGATGGACAGATGCACTTTTATGATGATAGATGCACTTTTATCATGAATAGATGCACTTTTCTCATGTATAGACGCACGTTAACATGTATAGATGCACTTTTATGATGATAGATGCACTTTTATGATGGATAGATGCACTTTTATCATGTATAGACGCACTTTTATGATGGATAAATGCACATTTACCATTCGCTGCCATTATCACTCTTGGAAGAGCCAGATATTTAATATAGCTCCGATTGTATTCGTCTGAAAGAAAATGTCATACACACCTAGGTGAGTAAATCATGGGCTAATTTTCATTTTTGGGTGAACTATCCCTTTAAGGGCTGTCAGTGCACAGAAATAATTATTTTAGCAGGTTTTCAGAAAGATCCCTAAAACAACACAAATGTATTTAAGAATTATAATTTTGGCCATTAAAATCAATCTTGAGATCCCTGAATTCTTCATGGTGTTGCACAATATTTCACAGTTTGAATGCAAGAACATGTTCTCCATCAGAAAACTCACATTTGAGATGTATGGGATCATATAAAGGTCATAATAGCTTCAGGGATGATTACCTGGAGCACTTTCTGGTATTTCTGGATCTCTTCCGGATCCAGAGACACCGTCTCCTTCTCTATCAGTCGAGCTTCATAAACCTTCACCACGTCTTCAGCCTTCAGCAGATCTTTCAGCAGTGCCTTCACCAAACTCAACCTGAAACAGCCAAAAACTGTGAGGACGGCTATGATTTACTGTATTTTTGGCCAAATAAATGCACACTTTCAACCATTTAAAAAACTCTGCACTGTCCCTTTTCCATGAAATAAAGGCATGAACTGATGGAAGAGCACGTGTACCTCTGTAGATGTGCGGCGGTGTAGTTCTCCAGGTTAGCCAGACTCTGGCTGATGACCTCCAGCTGACCCCGCAGGTATCTGGCTTTATCGGTGTCCTTCGCGTCTTTGAGTTCAGCCTCAACGCTTTCTCTCAGACTCACGAACTCTCCCTTCAGAGTCTGCACGTCCTTCTGAAAGACCTGAACACACCAGACATCACCAACACATGTCTGAGAGCGTCCTCGCATCAGGGTCACATGATCAAACCAGACTATTGAAGCATTTCAGCAGGACTTTATTCCACATGTATACACTACAGTACGTACTTTTATAGCAATTACAAGAACTGGGTTATATCTGCTAACCCTGAACCTGCCCCTATAAAATATAAATTTAAATAAAATATAAATATTAGTCGTAAAAATTTAAACAAAATGAAAATTAGAAACATTGCCTTGGCAATTAACTGAAATAAGTTTGAGTTAAAGCACTAAAATTACTAACAGAAAATAAATAAAAACTAACTAACTAAAAATTAAAAATAAAGATAAATAGCAGTTTTTTTATGTCAAAAGCACATAACAAAATTATAACTAAAATTAACATGAAAAATATTTTCAAAAAATCATTCATAACGAATTGACTTACTAAAAATAGCATGAAAAATATAAAAATAAAAGCAAATTCTTAACGAATTGACTAACTAAAATTACCATGAAAAATATAAAAATAAAAGCAAATTCTTAACAAATTGACCAACTAAAATTACCATGAAAAATATAAAAATAAAAGCTAATTCATAACGAGCAGACTAACTAAAATTACCATGAAAAATATAAAAATAAAAGCTAATTCATAACGATCTGACTAACTAAAATTATCATGAAAAATATAAAAATAAAAGCTTATTTATAACGAATTGACTATTTAAAATTAACATGAAAATATAAAAATAAAAGCAAGTTCTTAATGAATTTACTATTTAAATTTAACATGAAAAATATAAAAATAAAAGCAAATTCTTAACGAATTGACTATTTAAAATTACCATGAAAAATATAAAAATAAAAGCTAATTCATTACGAATTGATTAATTGAAAAAAACATGAAAAATAAAAGCTAATTCATAATGAATTGACTAATTAAAATGAACATGAAAAATATAAAAATAAAATGCTAATTTATAACGAATTGACCAACTAAAATTAAAATGAAAAATATAAAAATAAAAGCTAATTCATAAAGTGACTAACTAAAGTTAACATGAAAAATATAAAAATAAAAGCTAATTCTTAACGAATTGACTAATTAAAATTAACATGAAAAATATAAAAATAAAAGCAAATTCTTAACGAATTGACTAATTAAAATTAACATGAAAATATAAAAATAAAAGCCAATTCATAACAAAGTGACTAACTAAAATGAACATTAAAAATATAAAAATAAAAGCTAATTCATAACGAATTGACTAATTAAAATTAACATGAAAATATAAAAATAAAAGCAAATTCTTAACAAATTGACTAATTAAAATTAACATGAAAATATAAAAATAAAAGCTAATTCATAACAAATTGACTAATTAAAATGAAAATATAAAAATAAAAGCAAATTCTTCACAAATTGACTAATTAAAATTAACATGAAAATATAAAAATAAAAGCTAATTCATAACAAAGTGACTAATTAAAATGAACATTAAAAATATAAAAATAAAAGCTAATTCATAACAAATTGACTAATTAAAATTAACATAAAAATATAAAAATAAAAGCTAATTCATAACAAAGTGACTAATTAAAATGAACATTAAAAATATAAAAATAAAAGCTAATTCATAACGAGCTGACTAACTAAAATTCACATGAAAAATACAAAAATAAAATCTTTGATGAACATCAGATAAAAAAAAAGAGATGCAATAAATTCCTAAATAAACGTTTAACAAATAAAATAACAAAAAAGAAATGCTAATAAAAATGAGTATATAAACTGTGTGTGTGTGTGTGTGTGATGCTCACCTGTGTGCTGGCGATGTGGCGACTGCACTCTTCCGGACCGTCCTCTCCTAACGGGATGTACAGGAAAGTGACGAGGGAAGATTCGGCCCGCTCCACGTTGAATCTCAGAGCGTTGAGTTCGTTCAGGAGTCTGACGCTCACGGCCGTAGAAAACTCCGATCCTTCTCCACCAGCGACTGCGACACACACACAACACCATTATAGGCCATGTCCACACGTTTACATGACAACGCTGTGCTTAAAGTGAGACATTTTTCCTGTTTTCCGCGTCCAGACGACACCACCGTCAACACGATCCCCGTTCACACGGACCCGCGAACACGACTGAAGTGTGTGTGACACTAACCGTACGCGGGCAGCTCCACCGTGAGTTTGCCGTAGTGCTGCTGGGCTCCGGAGAGCTGATTCTCGATGAGCTGATGGTCCTCGGCCCCGAACAGCTCGGACCCCTGACTGTGCTTCTTGAACTCCTGGAAGTGCATCTCCAGACTGCGGATGATGTTGTTGGTCTCTTCCGGACCCATCTTGGCCAGCTACACACACACACCAGCCAACACAAGCCTGGGTTAATGCCAAGTTATCAAAGCTATATATGAAGCGGATCAAAACCTTTCAAAGTTATACCTGAAGTTTGAACAATAACCGTCAAACTACTTTGATGAACTTTTTTGATCCACTTCAAATGTTGACTACTGTGTAGAGCCAGACCGATATTATCGGCCGATATTAGGCATTATCCAAACTATCGGTATCGGCAGTTATAATGGCCGATAAATGAATATTTCAAAAATAAAATAAAAACGGACGAAACACGCTTGAACCATGTCATGAGTGTTGGAGTTGTATAGTTTGTCCACCAGAGGGCGCTCTACACCGTCCCTGTTGGCAACACTCGTTGAGTTGGTCACGAGACATACATTGCTTGAAAAACAATTAAAAGAACGTCCCCATCAGTTCTCTTAACTCAAATAAGCAGGAGAAAATTTGTGACAATCATGTCCAGTTTCAAATAAATAAATAAAATATCGGCCGATATATCAGATTTTAAAACCCAAAAATATTTGTATCGGCCTTCAAAATCCTTTATCAGTCGGGCTCTACTACTGTGTATATACATATATATATATATAAATATAGCATATAAAATGCGCATTAGTATTTTTGTTTATTATATACATATATTTTTTTTTAAAGAAATTAACACTTTTATTCAGCAAGGATGTATTAAATTGATCAAAAGTGAGAGTAAGGACATTTATAATGTTACTGTATGTTACAAAAAGGTTGCTGTTATTTTTTAACTCTATTCAGCGAAAATACCGAAAAATAAAATGTATCACAGTTTTCAACACTGATAATAATCATAACTGTGTTTTGATCATCAGATCCTCATATTAGAGTGATTTCTGAAGGGTCATGTGACACTGTAGACTGGAGTAATGATGATAAATCCAGCTTTGATCAGTGGAATAAATTACACTTTACTATATAATCACATAGAAAACTGATGATTTACATTAGAATAATATTTCACAATTTGACTGTATTTTTGATCATATAAATACGGCCTTGCTAAGCAAATCATATTATTTTTTTATTTTTAGGTAACAAATACTTAAGTGTCCCTGCTCCAATAAAAATATCTATAAATTATGTATAATTACATGCAACCACGAGTACATGTAGTTCATTATTATTACTCAGCATCTAAATGTATGAATACACCATATATATATATATGCCGGGTGTGTGTGTGTTCCTGTGCGGTTACCATGCTGATGGTGAGTGAGTTGACCCGGCTGATGTCCAGGAGACAGTACTGCCAGGAGATCAAACTCTTGACGTTGATGTAGAGCTGATTCCACACGGTTAGAATGGCCTCATAAATCTGAGAGTTCCTGCAGGCAAACACACACACACACATGGTCATATCTACACAACACACGGTTATATCATGTGTGTGTGTGTGTGAGAGTCGTACTTGTTGGCCAGGTTGATGGCCAGTGGGTTTGGTGGCGGCACTAACAGACACACAGAGGGAATCTGCATGTCCATTCCTCCGGGTCCCGTCACCAGCCATGTGGTTCTCTCCGAGTTATCCTTCAGGATCCCTTCATCTCCCTTACGGATCGTCTTCTGCAGATGCCACACACACACACAATAACTGTGACACACGCATAACCCTCCAAACCAACACTTGATTTGATTATTTCTTGTCCCCAATGAAGAATTTACACAGAAATGTAAAAAGTTTGGAATATTAGTCAAATTTAAGACCTTTTTAAGACATTTTAAGACCATAAACATTGAAATTTAAGACCTACACAACGCATTACCAAAAATTGAAATAAGAAAATATTCGGAAAAAATGATTTCATATAATATGTGTGTGTGTGTGTGTAGGTGAAATTTGCACTTTGCATTTTATACTGTAAAAACACAATTATAGTTGATTTTAGTTGATCATACCCAGAGATGAAATGGCATGAACATTTCATTTCATGATTACAATGAAATCCAAATGTTGCCAAATGTATGTCTAAACCCAGCAAATAAAATTAGCATGAATATGCACTTTTTGTTTACACAAACATTAAAATACCATTAAAAATGATGGCCAGATTTTAAAGGAGTGTCTTGCAACAGGTTAAAATAGTCAAAACAGATAAACCTCACGTATTTCAGCCTTTAAATAATCTTTTATAAAAAGATCGAGTCAAAAAATAGTCAAATTTGGGCCGATTTTCCTGTTGCGTCTGTCGTTGCTAAGCAACCATGCACTGCGCTCTCCATAACGACAAAGACATTTTAGTAGCCAATGGATTTCCACCACCGAGAAACGCTTGCTGTAACGTTAGCTCTGCTACAAGATTTATTCACGGAGAAAAGAAAAACAGCGGTAGTGTTTGGGTGCACCGCGATCCAATGTTGATACGGAAGGAGCTGATTGGTTGATTCTTCGGTTCGTTTACGAAATTTTTTCAATCTCGCTGTGGATGCGTCGCGACTATATTTGAATGAACTTGAGCGCGCAAACCTGGTGTATGAACGGCCTCTTGGCGAGCTACCTCGTATTAAGCCACGAGCTAATGCTAGCACGCGAGCGGCGTGTTCGAACCGGTTTGAACCCCTGCACTAGAGCTCCGCTTTGTAGGCTAAAACTCAATACTTTTTTACTACTTTGTAATAACTTTCTGCAGCCAGAGTTTTGGCAAATGAACGAGGGTAAAATCTTTTTAAGACCTGACTAAGTCAAATTTAAGACCTCAGATGAAAATCTAGCCGTTTTTAAGACTTTTTAAGGCCTTAAATTTAAAGTTCAGAATTTCAGACTTTTTAAGACCCCGCGGAAACCCAAATTATGGTTTAAAAGAGTCTCTTCATCTTCTTCTCTGTGGCCTCGAGTGAGTTCTTATAGTGTAGCAGCGCAGCGCATCACACACATGACCAGCGTCGGCCAATCGTGAGCCTGCGTGTGACGTACACCAGAAGCGTTACACTACGAGAACTCACTCGAGGCCACAGAGAAGAAGATGAAGTCGTTATTTTTGTGTGTTTTTTGCGCACAGAAAGTGTTCTCGCCGCTTGATAATCTTAAGGTTGAGTCGCTGTCGTCACTCGCGCTATTTTAACGATGTCTTTAATAACTTTCTGTTCCGGGAAGTTTCAATTACAATAGAAGCCAAATATCTGAAGATGAAGGAAAGTCTGACGGGTTGAACAACACGAGGGAGTTGTCATGTTAGGGTGAACGATCCGTTTATTGTAATATATAGATGTGTTTAGGGTCACCTCGTCCTGTCTGAAGTCGCACAGCGCCTGCACGAGGATCCGGCCCGTGATCTTCTCCTCAGGGTTTCTGGGCTTCAGTCGGATGATGCTCTTGGATTTGAGCACCAGCTGCTGCACCATCGCTCTCTGCTCCGTCAGGCGCTCTCTCTCTCTCTGAGACACACACACACACACGCGGTCAGCACCCTGCAGAGCTCCAGGAGCACACACACACACACACCCGAAGTGGTCCTCACCTCCAGCCCCTGTTGCAGATCCAGCAGTTTGTGAAGCGCTGTGGTTTTATCGCAGGAGAAGTTCTTGCAGAGGCCGTCGCGCTCTTTCATCAGTTTGGCGTTCATTTCACACGTTTCCTTGTAGAACTGCAGAAAACACGCTTTTTAGCATTCAGATACTATTACTGTTTATCATCAAATAAAATTATCTACACAACGCCCTGATCAAACACCAGAACACACACTGACAGCTTCATACTGCAGAACAAACACTGCAAACTGTGTCTCATATATATATATATATATATATATATATACACAGGTGAAACTGGGAAAATTAGAATATTGTGCAAAAGTTCATTTATTTCAGTAATTCAACTTAAACAGTACATACTATTACTGTTTATAATCAAATAAAATTTAATTTAATATTTTCCATTTCATAACTTTTTTTAAAAACTTGAGTTTTGTTGTGCGATTTTCATTTTTTATTTATTAATTTTAATTTTTTTAAATCTGTCAATCTAGTTTTATTTCAGTTTTGGTTATTTTAGTATTACAAGTCAAACTAAATAAAAATTAGAAAATGTTCATATTTTTAATTTATTTTATTGTATTTTTTGTTATAGCTTTAGTTTTGTTGTGTTCTCATTTTTATTAGGTTTATTTTTTTATTTTTTAAATCTGTCATTCTATTTTTTTTTTTTGGTTTTAGTTATTTTAGTATTTTAAAAATTTGAAATGCTAATATTTAAAATGTATTTTATTGTAATTTTGTTATATCCTTTAGGTTTGTTGTGTTCTAATTTTTATTAGGTTTTGTTTTAGTCTATTTAGTTTTTATTCATTTTTATTTCAGTTTTGGTTTTAGTTATTTTAGTATTTAAAATTAAACAAAAAAAAGTTGCATTGGCAACTGGATTAATTAAAGTTTAAAGTGCATTGTCAACTGGATTATAGATTAAAGTTACACTACATAAAACTTAGAAATGTTTCTTGGCAAAAGATTAAATAAAATAAGTTGAATGTTTTTTATTAATATTTTTAATTCGTTTTTTATTTTCATATTTTCTGTTTCAATGTAATTTTCTTAAAGTTTTAGTTTAGTTGTTATGATTTTGATATTTTTATTAGTTTTTTATGTCTATAAATTAAGTTTTTTTCATTAAGTTTCCATTTTAATGGTTTATACTATTTCAAAAGAAACTAAATACAAAGGAATAAAATCAAAATAATTTAATTTTAAATTAAAATAAATTCATATTTAAATAAAATATTTTTAAAGTTTTTTATTATAGTTAGGATTTTAGTATTTTATTTTAGTCGACATGTATTTCAAGTAACATAAATGTTTTTGGCAACAAGATTACATAAAAATGAAAAACTAATTAAAAATATTAATAATAAACTTATTTTGTTTCAATGTAATGTTTTCTTAACGTTTTAGTTTAGTTGTGTTTTGATTTTGACATTTTTATTAGCTTTTTATGTCTATAAATTATTTCTAGTTTTTTTCATTAAATTTCCATTTGAGCGTTTTTACTATTTCAAAAGAAACAAAATAAAAAGAAATAAAATAAAATAAAAATAAATTTGATAAAATAAAAATCATTTAATTTTAAATAAAAAAATATTTTTAAATAAATTAAATAAATTATTATTTTTTAAATTATTATTTTTTTAAATAAATTATTAAAAATATTTTTTTTTCGAGACTTGTGTGAGTGTGTGAGATGTGTGTGTCCCACCTGGCTGTACTGTGCGTTCTCCTTCAGGTGGACGCCGATGCACTTGGTGATCTGTAAAAGCCAGCTCCACTGGGTCTGCAGCGTCTCCATGTAGGCCTTGAGGAACAGCGCCAAAACAGAGTGAGAAACACCCCAGGACGGGTTGAACACCACACACACACACACACACACACACAAACTCACCTGGATCTTGTCTGACGCCGGGTGTTTGTTCTTCATCTGACTGTCCACCTTCGTTTTCAGGACGTTCAGTTGAACTTCTTTCTGCTCCAGATCACTCATGAGTTTCTGAAACGGAGAACGGCTGGAAATAAACTCAAGCGGAAGGGGTTAATTTCCAAATAAACGTTAATACCAGAGCAGATGTTTAGATCAACAGTCCACAAGAGGGCGCAACACACACACAACCCAATCAGAACCTTCTGTTCAATGTCAACCAGCCTGCTGTTAAAGTGCATTTACTGCAGAAAATGTCAAAAATATGAAGGTTTAACCTGTTAACTGTCACCCCCCCTTTTTTGAATAGACATGAAAATGCACATTTCGAACTTAAATGGTTGTAATTCAAGAATGCTTTGGAATATAGACATATGATTGGTCTTGTTTTAAAGAAGACATTTGGCAGATTTTTGTAGAAGTGAAATAAATTAAGAAAGTGAAACAGAAAAAAAGTTATAGAAGTTTGAGTTTATGGAAATGTACAATGTAAAAATATTAATTATTCATATTTTACATAAAATATATATTTTCAAAACCTGGGCTACTCTAAAATGGCAGAAAGATCAAAGCCAAAAATCTGAACAAGTTGTGTTTCAAATTTTAGGTTGATATCTCAAAAAATGAGCTTTCAGTAAGATTTTGTTTGAGCGCAGTACCAAACTTTTTCACTAGGGCACAATCAGACTCCATTACTGCCCATATAAGGGCGTCTGCATTTCCATTCGTGTTTTGAGTGATATGAACCATTATTTTCACAATTTTCATACAATTTCTGAAGTAGAGATCCTATTCAGAAGTAGCATGGGAAGTTTGGCAGATTTTGATATGAATTGAACCTCTAAGAAACACATACAAAGAACACGCATGTAAGTCATAGCTAGCTGCCACGTCACAAATGGTAAATTTATAATTTTTTTCTTGATATTTCAAACTTTTCAGACCTTTTTTTTTCCAAAATAATTGAATGGATTCTATCTTTTGAACTTTTGGCATGAAAACAAACTGAGGTATCTACCATTTTTTCATGATTTTTCATGTTTACTGCTATTTTAAAATAAAGGTCTGAACACGCCTTATGAGTATGAAAATATTCTTGTTTTATATTGATAAATTATGGCTCCTCTGTAATATATTTTGAAAATCAGTCACCAAATATGAAAACTAGAGATTGTAAGCTTTCAAATGATATATAGTTTGTCAATATTATTTAAGGTATTTACTAAGATATTATTGTTTTAAAAATATAGTGGCAAACGTCCCACCTGTGGGACGGTGACAGTTAAGTTAAACTAGGCCACTGTTCATTTTCACAATGATGTTTCGTCAGTTTTCATTCTCTAGACGAATAATTAAATAAATAAATGTATTGAAAATTTCTTCAATTTTTTATTTAATAACTTTTATTCATTTATATATATATATATATATATATATATATACACACACAAGTAAAATCAAATTGTATTCAGTGAAATAGAATAAAGTAAAATGCAAATTATGAAATAAAATAGTATTTGATGTTTTTTTAGAAATAAATACACATACATATATAGTATATATATATATATATATATATATATATATACACACACACACACATACACACATATATTTATTTCTAAAACAACATCAAATACTATTATTTCATAATTTGCATGTTATTTTATTCTATTTCACTGAAAACAATTTGATTTATTCTAAAACAGCATCAAATAAATATTCTATTTTATTTATAAAATTTTATTTTATTTTTTATTCTATTTCAATCAATACTATTTTATTTATTCTAAAACAGCATCAAATAATATTCCATTTTATTTCTTAATTTCTATTTCTATTCTGTCATTAAATACTATTTATTTTATTTTAAACCAGCATTGAATATTATGTTTTATTTTAATATAACTGAGATACTAGTATATATTTTATTAATATTTTGCATCCATTTTTTTATATGTTTTATTTCAGTTAAAATTTTAAATTTTTTTTAATTATGCCTACATAGTTATTTATTAATTATTATTTCAGTTTTAGTTTTAGATATTTTAGTGCATGAATAGAAATGTTGCCTTGGCAAAATAATTAAATAAATAAATATATTTTATTGCAAGTAACTTAACTGTTATAGTTTAATCAAGTGGATAATTAAACAAAATACTCACACATTGTATACATTAATTTAAAAATGCATTTATAAAACAAAAAAACAAAATGCCCTTTTTGGCAGAAACATAATAAAATAACAATTAAATCAACATTGCAAAACAATATTTTTCACAATGTGACTTACAATTTGTGTAACTTGGTGCAAAAATAATTTTAGGTTGTGTATTTGTATTATGAGTAATATGATTAATTAAATGTAAAATGCTTTTGGGTGACGAGCCAGTATCAATGACCATGACTGGAAGACATGAATTATATTTTTCTTAATCAAACATTGTGCATTATTAATATCTTGCATGTTTATGCAGTTTATGCTCAATCAGTTTTGCTTCTCAAGTAAACGTATCTTGATTTAAGAGTCTTTAGATATTTGTGCTGGATAAAATATTTTTGCATTACTGTCAGTAGACTCCACACACACACACACACACACACACACACATCGTCAGTCATGGACACAGGTGTGTGTGTGTGTGTGTGTGTGAGTGTGTGCGGTCGCTCTCACCGAGAAGGCCTCGTGTTTCTGCGGGAGGTAGCCGTCAATGTTTTTATCGCCCCAGTCGAACACCAGCTCCTCCTCCTCGCGGTCGTTCACCCACATGATCTGACCCGAGATCTCCTCGATGATGTTGTGCAGGTCCTGGAGCTGAACGCTGCGCTGGTACGAGCTTTTCTGAAGATCAAACCATGATGTTTGTAACTTGCACACACACTGACACACGGGATGTGCCGCTGCATTTGATTAACAGTAGATGTGTTTCCAAACGAAGTCGAAAACTAATCTAAACTAAAACTAAACTAAACTACAACTAAATTAAACTAAAACTAAACTAAACTAAACTAAATTAAAACTAAACTTAAACTAAACTAAACTAAACTAAACTAAAACTAAACTAAAACTAAACTAAACTACAACTAAACTACAACTAAACTAAACTAAAACTAAACTAAACTAAACTAAACTACAACTAAACTAAACTAAACTAAACTAAACTAAATTAAACTAAAACTAAACTACAACTAAACTAAATTAAACTAAACTAAACTACAACTAAACTAAACTAAACTAAACTACAACTAAACTAAACTAAAATAAAACTAAACTAAAACTAAACTAAACTAAACTACAACTAAATTAAACTAAAACTAAATTAAACTAAACTACAACTAAACTAAACTAAAACTAAACTAAAACTAAACTAAACTAAACTAAACTAAACTAAACTAAACTAAACTAAACTAAACTAAACTAAACTAAACTAAACTAAAACTAAAACTAAATTAAACTAAACTAAACTACAACTAAACTAAACTACAACTGAACTACAACTAAACTAAACTAAACTAAACTAAACTAAAACTAAACTACAACTAAACTAAATTAAACTACAACTAAACTAAACTAAAATAAAACTAAAACTAAAACTAAACTAAACTACAACTAAACTAAAACTAAACTAAACTACTACTAAAACTAAACTAAACTAAACTAAAACTAAACTAAACTAAAAACTAAACTAAACTAAAACGAAACTAAAACGAAACTACAACTAAACTACAACTAAACTAAAACTAAACTAAACTAAAACTAAACTAAAACTAAACTACAACTAAAAATAAACTAAAACTAAACTAAACTACAACTAAACTAAACTACTACTAAAACTAAACTAAACTAAACTAAACTACAACTAAACTACAACTACACTAAAACAAACTAAACTAAACTAAAAACTAAACTAAACTAAACTAAAACGAAACTACAACTAAACTACAACTAAACTACAACTAAACTAAACTAAAGTAAAATAAACTACAACTAAACTAAACTAAACTACACTTTTGGAGGGAATTAAAGCAAATCATACAGGAGTGTGTTTCCTGTACAACACTACTATAGTGCGATGCATCGTTGAAGAAATCATCTAGCTCGTCCCGACTGTTTCCCGAAACCATACTGTCGCAAATTGATCGTTCAAACACTCGTTGGTTTAAGTGTCAGACTGCTGCCTAAGATTTCCATTGTTAGAAACCCCAGTTATACTGTTGAATGGTATACTGTGCAACACTCTCTCATTTTCCCCCGAGACGAGAGAAATCCGCTATTGGAAACATCGCTAATAACCACAGTGTGTTTCTGAACCGTCTCACCTGTAGACCGTCCCATTCTTGCTCCAGTTTGTTGAGAAAGGATTTGTTTCCATCTGTGTTTTGGTCTTTTAGGCGCATCTAGAAGTCAAAACACACACCAAAACTGCCATGATGAATATAGACTTTTATTTAAATAACATTAATGATCAAATTATCATATAAGAATCACTCCTGAAGGATCATGTGACACTAGAGATTGGAGTAATGATGATAAATTCAGCTTTGATCACAGGAATAAATTATACTTTACTGTATATACACATAAAAAAAAGGTGTTTTACACTGGAATAATATTTTACAATTTTTACTGTATTTTTGATCTAATAAATCCAGCCTTAAATCTGGAAAGCAGAATAGAGTTCTTTCAAAAATGTTATATAATCTTAATTATTACATACTTTTGAACACACACACACACACACACTCATATATGTGCATATATTTGCAATTAAAACGCAAAAAAGTGATCCTGTCCAAAAAGTAGGCTATATTTTATTTTTGTAAAATATATTTCTTACATTTTTCTTATGATTCTGAGGTGAAAAATGTACAGTGATCAAATTATTATCAATTTGTGTAAGCAAACCAGGCATGTTTCAAGCCTTTATGTGTTATAATTGTGATGATTATGGCTTACAGATATGAAAACCCCAAATTCAAAATTAGAATATTGTGAAAAGGGTTTCAAGCCATAATCATCATTCACAATTATAACAAATAAAGGCTTGAAATATCTCACTTTGCATGTAACGAGTCAATATAATATATTAGTTTCACCTTTTAAGTTGAATTACTGAAATAAATGAACTTTTGCACCATATTCTGATTGTGCCTGTACGGTGCGGATCGAGATCTCTCTGTGCTGAAGTGATGTGTGTGTTTCGTCATGAAGGTCACTTGTGTGTTTCGTCATGAACTCACCAGCTCCGTTCGGGCTCGATCCACTTCCTCACTTCTCTGGATGGAGCTGTGAAACGCTCTGTGATTGGCTATCTGCTGTTCAATGGCTGGTAGATCATCTCCCCATAATGCTGTCTCGATCAGCCGCTGCACACACACACACACATACACACACTTAACATCAGATTATCTGCACATTTACAAATCGGGCAAAGAAATGCATGAAGAGGATGTTTAGACAGTCAACTAAAAGTCAATTATAACTAACAACGAATCACATGGCTTGTTTTGTTGCATCGCTCATATTATAATCCGTTTTGTTTTCTTACAATTTGCATAGTTTAGTTATACAAATATAATTTTTGAATGTTCAAAACGTCCAGTTTTTTAACCCCTTAGCTGTCACCCCTCTTTTTGAGAATGGGGGTTAAAATGCACTATTAAAACTTAAATGGTTGTAATTTAAGAATGCTTTGGAATATACCCAAGTTTGGTCTTGTTTTAAAGAAAACACTCAGCAAAATATTGCTGAAGTGAAAACACTTCAAAAAATGAAAGTATGAAAAAGTTATGGAAGTTTAAATTTACAGTAAATCAAATATACTGTACTATATATTTTTTATTGTATATAAAATATATATTTTACAAAATATTTTTTTAATCTAAAATTTCTATAAAATCAAAGCCATAAATCTTATCAAGTTATGTTCCAAATTTGAAGTTGATATCACAAAAATTGAAGTTCCCATGAGATTTTGTTTAGGCGTAATACCAAAAATAGCCACCGGGTGCCATTGAATTCCATTGAATTTAGTTGTATACATTCTGCCTTAACAAATTAATACATTTCTGTCCAAATATCAATTCTGTCACAAAATTCGGAACCTTGAGACTCAGACCTTTCTGACAATATCAATTTTGTCAAGATTAGAAAAGGTTTTGATCATAAATTCTGAAATATAATGATGCCCAAAAAGGGGAGGAGCCTGATAAAACAAGTATCGTTTCTATGGTAACGCAACGTTCAATTATAAAACAGTTTCACACGATGAATTCTGAATTTAAAAGCTTTCAAATGATACCTAATTTATGATAACTACTAAAATATGTGATAGAATAAAAAAGGCGATAAAAAATAAAATTATATTTTAGAGGATAATAAATATAAATATTATCATTTTTAGAGGATAATGGTATACTATATATATTCATATTATGATGAAAAAAGTTAATATTCATATTATGAACTTTTAGCATAAAAACAGAAGTTTCAATGATTAAAAGTGGGTGCATCGACTTTTTGTGACAAAGGTCAAAACTCCTGTTATGATGCAGATTTTTTGAGGTGCACTCGTGTCATAAATTCATCAATTACTCTTCCTACATAATTTTTAACACAAAACAGGGGTAGTATATCTATTTAGAAGTCTTTCCAACAAGATATAATTTGTCATAATTAGATTAGGATTTAATAGAAATATAGAGAAGTAAAGTTAGGTATTTGGTCATGCGAGTGTTAAAGTGAACATTCCATTTCATCATTCCTCAAACACATTTGGAATGTTACATTTGAATGTTCTCGGAATGTTCTGCAACATTTAAAAAACGTTTAACGGACGTCCAAATAATCTGTGTCTCAATATATCGCAATACAAAAATGCAACAATATGCATCATGGAGAGTTCACCCAGAATAAAATGTCTGTGTGAGAGTTTTAGTGTAAACTACTATATATAATGTTGATTATATAATGTATAATGTATATAATAACTAAATATCTCTAGTCAGTGACGGATATCAAGCATATTCATCTAAAATAATTTCTTCAGAATCATGAATATTGTTCTTCTGGTGTCTCTTATTGTCTGTGCTTTGGGTTTCAGCACCAAGACTATTCATCTACACACACAATGTAACAATTTTTTCATTTTAATCAAGGGTACATTTTCTGTTGACCTAATCGTATCTCAATAATATCATATCGTGAGGGAATCGTTACATCGTGAACGTGGACGAGCCATTATTTAAAATGGGATTAAATTAAAATGAATTAAATTAAAATTAAAATTTAATTTAAAATTTCTCTGGAATTAAAAATCTTTGGGAACTTTTGGGATAAGTACACAACTGAAATATATCACAATGTGCAAGTGATTTTTGGATATTGTATTAAAAAAATCATACATATTGTAGCTTTAAAGGGCAGATTACTCTGAATGAATGTTCTATGTAAAACGTTTTTGTACATTCCATTTGAAAATTCTTCAAACAGATTTGGAACGTCACTTCTGAAGGTTCTCGGAACATTCTCAAACAAGTAGTTACATTTAAAAAATAATAATACTTTTTTTATGCTAATGTTACTGGCAGAACGTTTGTTCATAAGTTGGAGAGAAATCCGCAGGAATGTTATGTGGGAAAACACACATCGCCTCTTCTGTTTCTCATTAACTCTGACCTCACTGACAGGAGGAGTGTCGTGTCATTGACCCCAGCGTGGGTCTGAGGAATTCTGGCCGAGAGAGAGAGAGAGTCTGAAAACAGTGTTTCTGTGGGCGAGTGTGAGGTTTGTGTATTTTGGCTCTAATCTCTCTGAGCTTCATTTCATCTGCTCAGTTTTTCTTTCGTTTTGTCCTGGGAAAACCTCTCGCCTCCAGTCCTATCAGAGAGCGCACGAGATAACGGCTATCTCTGTGCTTTAAGTTGAGTCTATTTCTGTCACTTTAGGCCGAGAAGCTCCGCCCACACTGAGATCCCATTGGTTGAGAATCCTGCTTCACTTTCACTGTATATTAAACATCAGATACACTAACATTAAAAAGATATATAGACTTTTATTCAGCAAGGATGCATTAAACTGCTCAGAATTGACCCTAAAGATATTTATCACTTAATATAAATGCTGTCTTTTAGCCTTTTATTCATCAAACAATCTTAAAAAATAAATTGTATGCCGTTTTCCAGAGATATATAAATATATAAATGTTTGTTGATCATCAGATCATATTAGAGTGATTTCTGAAGGATCATGTGACACTGAAGAGAAAACTCAGCTTTGAATTACACTTTACTGTATATTCACATAGACAGCAGATGATTTACATTAGAATAAGAATTGTTTATTTAGAACAATTTTTACTGTATTTTTGGTCAAATAAAATTGTTATTTATTACTATATTTTGTATATTTTCATATCCTATATTGTAATAGAAATCAGCTGATATTGCTAAAAATGATATCAAATAACACACAGAAACTACATTAAAGCCATTGCAATATTTCACAATCGTGCGGATTATAAACATGGCCAGTCCTGCTCGACACGTGAAAACGCACAGTGTAAGACTTACGAGACTTTGATAAGGTCGTGAACAGAGCCGTGTGTGTGTGTGTGTGTGTGAGAGAGAGCGAATGTGTGTGAGTCGTACTTGTTGTCCAGGCTGATGACCAGTGGGTTTGGTGGTGGCACTAACAGATAGATTAAAAGAATGTGTGTGTGTGTGTGTGTGACGTACCCTCTGCTGGAGGATCCAGGCCATGGCGTCGCTATAGTAACGGTTGGGTTCTTCACGGCTCACGGTTCGACGGACCGTCCTGCTGCTCCAGCTCTGTTGCTGAACACCAGCCATAACCGCATCGAGCTCTCGGATCTGCTCAGAAAACAGATTCACACTGTTCACACACACACACACACACAGAGAGAATATAAGGTTACAGTGGAAGTGAGCATAGATACACAGAAATGCAGTGAGATAAGTCAAGCCGAAGATACAGATAATGTATACCAATATACACGACTGTAACAAACTGAGTCGAGTAGTTTTGTTTATCCTCATTTTGTTCCAAACACGTATGACTGACTTTGTTCCTTCGGTGTAACGCAAAAGCAGATATTTACACTTTTTACACACAATCACCACTTTAGTAGTTTTGTCTTTTCCATTTCTTACTAAAGATTAAATTCTGTATGACTTGTGTTAAATGCTAATGTTAAATGCTGTTTGTATTTATGTTTGTTCTCAGGACCCCTTTCGAAAACGAGATGTTACATCTCAAGGGGCTATCCTTCGAATAAATTTCACTTGTTTTTAATTTATTGAAAAAAGTATCAAAATTGGGTGAGTTTACACTTAAAATTAGGAAAAAAAATGTAATGTGGTAATAAATTAGGGCTGTCAAACGATTAATCTCGATTAATCGCATCCAAAATAAAAGTTTGTGTTTCCATAATATATGTGGGTGCACTGTGTATAATTATTTTGTATATATATAAATACACACACATGCATGTATATTTAAGAAAAAAATATTATTTATATATAAATATTTATATATAATATAAATTATATATAAATCTATATACATGAAAATATTTCTTAAATATATACAAGGATGTGTGTGTATTTATATATATATACAAAATAATTATACACAGTGCACCCACATATATTATGGAAACACAAACTTTTATTTTGGATGCGATTAATCGCGATTAATCGTTTGACAGCCCTAATAATATATATATATATATATTAAAAAAAAACATAATTCAAATGGACAGTCTAATTTTCTTGACCGATTTTCTTCCCTTGTTTTAAGCACAAAGCATAGATGAGGAAACGAAGAAACACTGATTTACACACACCACTATTTAAAAGTTTGGGGTCCGTAAGATTCTTTTAAGAGTCTCTTCTGCTCTCCAAAGCTGTGTTTATATAATCAAAAATACAGTAAAAATTGTGAAATATTATTCTAATGTAAATCATCAGTTTTCTATGTGAATATATAGTCAAGTGTAATTTATTCCTGAATTTTTCAGCATCATTACTCTTCAGCGTCACATGACCCTCCACAAATCACTCTAATATGAGGATCTGATGCTCAAGACACATTTATGATTATTATCATATTTATGTGTAAACTGTGATGTATTACATTTTTTTAAGATTCTTCGAAAGTTTAAAAGAACAGCATTTATTTGAAATATAATCTTTTGTAACATTATAAAATGTCTTTACTGTCACTTTTGATCAAATGAACGCGTCCTTGAATTAAAAGTGTTCATTTCTGTCCTACATTTAAACGGTAGTGTACATATATCAAAACATCCACATGTGAGTTTTGCATGCAACAGTTTTACCTTTTTTAGTGAATTTTTTAATGAATTCAGAAGAGTTCAGATGCAAAAGCCTCTAAATGCCATTTGAAATTTTCTTCTAAAATGACCATTTTTATCAAGCTTGTATATCTAAGTTCAGTAATTTCACTTAAATAACAATTAATAGGTAATCTTCATTGCCATTTAAGTGAAATTACTGAACTTAAATATACAAGCTTGATAAAAATGATCATTTTAGAAGAAAATTTCAAACGGCACTTAGAGGCTTTTGCATCTGAACTCTTCATATATATATATATTTACCTTCATATAACCAGAAGAGAACCGCACTGAGATTAAAATCTCTTTTACAGGCGTTATATAAATACACGAACAACAATTGGAGCCGATAGTAGGCAGAAATTACTTTTAAATGACTTTCTTTTACAGAAATCCCTAATCCTACTGTCTTCTAGTAAATATTATGGCAAAAGGCCAAGCGAATGTGATGCAAATCTCTGCAACATGACGGGTGTTTGAGGTGTTAATGGGAGGTTTCTACACAACATGTAAATGCATGATGTGTGTGTGTCTCACCTCCGGATGACACGGTCCGACGGCACGTTCTGCTGGCGAAGGTCCGAGGCCATGAGTCGGAGCTGTTCATTGATTTCAGCAGCGGACGCCAGACAACTCTGAGCCTCCATGAAAGCGCTTGGATCTCCGCCCTGCAGCGCAAACACACACACACACACACACACACAGAGAACAATAGAAACCAGCTGTCAGAAAAGCCAAAGAGTGTGTGACTTTAAGCCTTTGTGTATTTGCCATTTTGAACTTAGAGACACAAATAAAATCAGTTTTTGATTATCTTGTCTTTGTATGATGAACATCATCGTCTAGTCGCTTCTCAGCTTATTCAGAACGACATGACTGAAATCAATGATACTACAAATAATTATTCGAGGTATTGTTTCAGGCTCTACTGTTAAATGTTGATTATTCTCCTCATATTCTCCATTGTTGCGGCTCCTCTCTTCCCAGTCTGTCAGGAACGCTCTGTTCACTTCCTGTCTCCTCCTTCTGAAAGCACACTGTGCTCTGATTGGTCGACTGGATCAGTGTGTCACTGGATCAAAGTCCCGCCCCTTTCCATAACCGCCAGTTTAACACACTATAACTAACTCAACAGGCCCCGCCCCTTTATTCTACGCATGAATTATTATAATGAGGAATATTGTGACCGGGAGAAACTCAAGATACAATGGAGGCGTTTCAGGAGTTCAGGAACACTGACTCTGAGAGACGGAGGGACTTTGTGCTCAAACTTTAACTTTAAAAAGCTTTAATATTTAGTATTTATGTCTTATTTTGCCTTTTCCAGCTTAAATATCTAAACATTCTTAAATCAAGATAAATGTACTTGTGAAGCAAAATGACTGAAGATATTAAGACTTGTTTTTTTTTTAATTGAGCGAGTTATATGAAAATACCCGCCCATATAGTAAGATAATTTTAAAAAAAACATAATTAAAATGCAAAGTCTATTTTTCTTGCCGTTCTCCCCTTGTTTTAAACACATCACGTGTTTCACTTTCATTTCCAAAATGACTCAGAGGAGGAGGGACGCGAGTGCTTTATTATCTGAGAAATGTTAATGACGTGTGTATGAACGTGTCATGACCTTTACGGCACATGCATGATCCTGTGAACTCCTGAAATGAGCTTGAATCCACAGTGGAAGGTCAAACGTGTGTGTGTGGTACTCACAGAATTTATTATAAATGCGGTCTTGTCCAGGTATTCCTGACACTGGACCTGCAGATTGGAGATCTGCTGTTGCATCGACGGCATGGCAGGACTGGTGGCACAAAACACCTCAAAATCAGCTTTGCATCACAGGAATGCATTACATTTTAAAATGCACTCAAATAGAAAACATTTCCTTTAAATCATAATAATATTTCACTGTTATTACTGCATTAAATAAATGCCGCCTTGGTAAAACATCGTATTTATTCCAAACGTTTGACCGATACTGTACGAAAGGCAATTTTCAGTGTGTTTAAGGAAGACAGACGTATAAATGGGCTTGTCACTGTTCACCCTGCAATGTTTCTGGAGTAAACACTTCTCTAAAGACGACTGACAGACTCTTGGTGGTTTATGAACAGCTTGTTCTTCTCAGATTTATTGCGTTGCATTCCTGGGAAATCTCTCCGTCAAACCCGACGCAGCGACGCCAAAAACTCACATTACACATCTCTAGAATACTGAAAACAAGACTTATAACCTGCAAACTGACAAATATATGTTTCCAGCTCGTTATAGATCACTTATGCAATTAATAATCTAGATAAAGGCAGTTTAATCTCAGCTTCTGTTGGAAAAATATACTACGCTTTTAAAAATATGCAAGTTAAAAAAGCAGCTTTAAAATTTAAACATTAAAAAATTATATGTATATAATCATTTTTGATGTTTATATAAAATATGGCATTATATTATTAAGAATTTAAATATGTAATATACTAAAAGTACACAAATATATTATATTCTGTATGCATATAAAAAACATTTTAAAGCATATTTTTGAAAATTAATATTTATTATAATACAGTTTGTTTATATAAATATTAACATTTATTAAAATAAATATTTTAAATTTTATCTCTATTAAAATATATTAAAAACACATAATTTAAAAATTATACATTAAATTATGACTTTATATTATTAAAAATATATTTAAATATTAAATATTTAAAAAGTTTTTAATTAATATAATTTATTATT
Organism: Pimephales promelas; assembly: GCF_016745375.1. The sequence goes on along the minus strand of NW_024121377.1, from coordinate 1,652,875 downwards.
ATTATTATTACATAAATATAAAGCATTTTAAAGCATATTTCTGAAAATAAAATATGGCCTTATATTATTAAGAATTTAAATATTTAATATACTATATATTTAAAAAGTATACAAATATTTTATTATATTATGTATATAAAAGCATTTTAAAGCATATTTTTGAAAATTAATATTTATTATAATACAGTTTGTTTATATACATATTACAATTTATTAAAATAAATATTTTACATTTTATCTGGTGTATCATTTATATTAAAATATATTAAAAACACATAATTTAAAAATTACACATTAAAATGACTTTATATTATTAAAAATATATTTAAATATTATATTTAAAATGTTTTAAATATAATTTATTATTATATAAATATAAAGCATTTTATTGTTGAAAATAAAATATGACATTATATTAAGAATTTAAATATTTAATATACTATGTATTTAAAAAGTATACAAATATTTTATTATATTATGTATATAAAAGCATTTTAAAGCATATTTTTGAAAATTAATATTTATTATAATGCAGTTTGTTTATATAAATATTTTTAATTTTATCCAGGGTATCATATATATTAAAATATATTAAATATACGTAATAAAAAATGCATTCAAATATGGCTTTATATTATTACAAATATATCTAAATATTTTAAACATTATATATTTAAAAGTGTTGAATTAATATAATTTATTATTATATCAATATAAAACATTTTAAAGCATATTGTTGAAAATAAAACATATAAACATTAAAATAAATTCTTAAAATAAACCAAACTAAAATATTGTTTCATTTGATTTAATTTGATCTAATGCATTATTTTACATTAATATCTTGAGTAGGTGTTTAAAACAAGTGAAACGAATTCGAAGCAAAATTTTATATTTCAGTGCAAAAGTTCAACAAACGAGATCTGGCCAGTAAACAAACCGAAAACAGACACTTCTAAACGACCCGAGAGTCTCATTTGAATGGAGATATGCATGTGAATGCACGACAGAGTCATTATTCATGTTTATGAGCAGTAGCTGCCGAATGACTCATGCATTTGTGTGGAGTGCCTGGAAACGGTGGGCTTTTCCCGCAGGATCTGCAGTGGATCTACAGGAAGTCTGACCTGTGGACTCATGCAGAGTGAGCAGATAGTGTTACACCTGCCCGCACAGGCCTACATTCAACATTACACAACTTATAACTCTTTATTACTCACAGTTATGACAGCCTTTGATGGGCATATTATTAACCTTTGAACATCTGCTGTATTATAATACAGGTTTACTTCCTTGAGCACTATTTCGGTTTTACTTCATCGCTCCTTGTTAAATAGGCCTACTTCTCTTTGCATTATTGCTTTTAAAACTAGTTTAAACGATCTAAATGGATGCCATTTTATATCAAATTAAATTTTTTCCACAAAACTCACATTTTTCATGACATTTTTTTCACTGTAAAACAATTACATGATCAACAACATGTTTTTTACAATTGCTTTAACTCATCAAAACAACTTAAGCAATTGTCGGTTTCTTTTTATAAGTTATATCAACTCATTTAATTTAAGCTGAAATGACTTATGCAGCAACTTGAAACTGAAACATTCGCAGACAAAAACAAATTCATTAGTGTCCATGTTACACTATAGCATATAGTGCATGACATGTTGAAGCAAACTTAATCTAAATTTAATTATTATTCACACTGCTTTTATTTTTTAAGTACAATCAACTTGGATGTTTAAGTCATTCCAACTTAAAAGACATGAAACTGACTTAAAAAAATGAGTTGAATCTTGAATAACTTATATAAAAAGTTGAAAGTTGTTTAACTTATTTTGAAGAGTTGAAGCAATGTAAAAACATATGTTGTCATGAGTCATGACTTATTGATCGTCAATTTTTACAGCGCTAGGTGAAATGACGCAGGCAATTGCTATATGTTACAAGCGCGCGCGCACACACTCACACACACAACAAACAAACGCAAGTAACAGGTGTTTACTCACACTTGTCCCGCGCTCATCGAGCCTCTGGAGAAAGTCTGGTTGAATCCCTCCACATATTCCTGTGTGAACCCATTATTCCCCCGCTGCACCACCACCTCACTGCGCGCGTACGGATACGCGGGCGCCGCGTTTATCTCGCTGCGCGATCCCGTGCGGCGTCCCATCATGTTGAGCCCGCGCTGCTGCGACCCGTACATGCTCATGCCTGCGCCTCAGTTTCACCTAAAATGGCGGAGTTTAAAAGTGAACCTGAGATCAGATCCGCGGCTCCAGATGAAACCAGTCGTGGAGATCATCCGAGCGCAACTGGACTGAGCGACACACACACACAAACACACTCCACTGGGAAGAGGCGCAGTTTAACGATCTGAAGTCACTCCCACAGACCAGCATCTGAACACACACATGCCTGAGGGAGGCGTCTCTCTCTCTCTCTGCACTGTTGAGGGAAGCTAATTATTAACGTTACATGTTTAAAACTATTCTGAAACGTTAATGATCATGCATGCAGATTTATGACATCTGATGAATTAAAAGAGCATAATACAGAACGCTTCCAGAAATGCACTTGCATGACGATTTAAGTGCATTGAAAGCATTGAAATATATTTTTGTCCTCCTATATCTCATATTTTTTCCATCACCATATCCTTGACGATCGGGGACCCCACTGATCATTTAATCAAGCCATTAAACTTCAGTGTTTAACTTTAGTAACTTGAAGTGTAGGCTACTGGAGCATGTAAATCTATTGAAGTGACCTGCTAAAATGGTGCAAGACTTTAAATATTTTAAAACACTTTCCCTTTACGTATATAACGCTTGTGGAATTAATGTTTTAAACTTTAATCTTGATGTTACCCAGAGACTTAAATGAAGTGCCTGAAGTGCCTGACTGTGTCATCAGTGATGGTTCTGGGTCAACAGGAAAGACCAGTATTTCTGTCAGTTTCTGTCCTTAAGCTTCTGCAAATGCCCTTGGCATCTGATTAAAGATGAGGCAGGTATGCCAGAAATCAAACAGGTTAACACAGGATTCAAATGCGTGCACATTACACTCAACTATCAGCATCAGTGAATGTGCAGATCTGATGCCTTCTCTTCCGAAATGATTATGGGTTATTATGGGTGTGGTTTGTTGTGGCTGCTCTGACTTTCTCAGAGGTCGAACTCAGAGGTCATTCGCTGCAGTAAATACTGAGCTTCTGCATTCAATACATGCGAATTGAAAAAGTTGAGTCTTTTCTCATGCATACTCCTTTTTTCTCATATTCAGATTTTTTCTTACAATTGTAAGTTTGCATATCAAAGTTCAGATTTTTTCTTTTATTTTTCTGCCATGGAATAAAATAAAAAAGGATAATTGTGACTTTATCTCACAAATCTGACTTTTCTTCTCAGAATTCTGAGGTATAAACTCAAAATTGTGTGAAAAAGGTCAGAATTGTGAGATAAAATCAAAAATTGTGTGAAAAAGGTCAGAAATTTGGGATAAGGAATTGCGAGAAAAAAGTCAGGATTCTGAGGCATAAAATCAAAATTGTGAGAAAACAGGTCAGAATTGTGGGATATAAATTTGAAATCGCGAGGAAACAAGTCAGAATTGTGGGATATAAACTCGGAATTGTGACAAAAAAAGTCAGAATTGGGGTTATAAACTCAGAATTGGGAGAAAAATGTCAGAATTGGGGGTTATAAACTCGGAATTGGGAGAAAAAAGTCAGGATTCTGAGGAATAAACTCGAAATTGTGAGGAAAAAAGTCAGAATTGTGAGAAAAAGTCATAATTGTGGGACATAAACTTGGAATTGTGAGGAAAAAAGTCATTGTGGGATATAAACTTGGAATTGTGAGGAAAAAAGTCAGAATTGTGCGATATAAACTTGGAATTGTGAGGAAAAAAGTCCGAATTGTGGGATATAAACTTGGAATTGTGAGGAAAAAAGTCATTGTGGGGTATAAACTTGGAATTGTGAGGAAAAAAGTCAGAATTGTGGGATATAAACTCGGAATTGTGAGGAAAAAAGTCAGAATTGTGAGATAAAAGTCAAAATTGTGGGATATAAACTTTGAATTGTGAGGAAAAAAGTCACAATTGTGGGATATAAACTTGGAATTGCGAGGAAAAAAGTCATAATTGTGGGATATAAACTTGGAATTGTGAGGAAAAAAGTCACAATTGTGGGATATAAACTTGGAATTGTGAGGAAAAAAGTCAGAATTGTGGGATATAAACTTGGAATTGTGAGGAAAAAAGTCAGAATTGTGGGATATAAACTTGGAATTGTGAGGAAAAAAGTCAGAATTGTGGGATATAAACTTGGAATTGTGAGGAAAAAAGTCAGAATTGTGGGATATAAACTTGGAATTGTGAGGAAAAAAGTCAGAATTGTGGGATATAAACTTGGAATTGCGAGGAAAAAAGTCATAATTGTGGAATATAAACTTGGAATTGTGAGGAAAAAAGTCACAATTGTGGGATATAAACTTGGAATTGTGAGGAAAAAAGTCAGAATTGTGGGATATAAACTTGGAATTGTGAGGAAAAAAGTCAGAATTGTGGGATATAAACTTGGAATTGTGAGGAAAAAAGTCAGAATTGTGGGATATAAACTTGGAATTGTGAGGAAAAAAGTCAGAATTGTGGGATATAAACTTGGAATTGTGAGGAAAAAAGTCAGAATTGTGGGATATAAACTTGGAATTGTGAGGAAAAAAGTCACAATTGTGGAATATAAACTTGGAATTGTGAGGAAAAAAGTCAGAATTGTGGGATATAAACTTGGAATTGTGAGGAAAAAAGTCAGAATTGTGGGATATAAACTTGGAATTGTGAGGAAAAAAGTCACAATTGTGGAATATAAACTTGGAATTGTGAGGGAAAAAGTCAGAATTGTGGGATATAAACTTGGAATTGTGAGGAAAAAAGTCAGAATTGTGGGATATAAACTTGGAATTGTGAGGAAAAAAGTCAGAATTGTGGGATATAAACTTGGAATTGTGAGGAAAAAAGTCATAATTGTGGGATATAAACTTGGAATTGTGAGGAAAAAAGTCATAATTGTGGGATATAAACTTGGAATTGTGAGGAAAAAAGTCACAAATGTGGGATATAAACTTGGAATTGTGAGGAAAAAAGTCACAATTGTGGGATAAAAACTTGGAATTGTGAGGAAAAAAGTCATAATTGTGGGATATAAACTTGGAATTGTGAGGAAAAAAGTCACAATTGTGGGATATAAACTTGGAATTGCGAGGAAAAAAGTCATAATTGTGGAATATAAACTTGGAATTGTGAGGAAAAAAGTCAGAATTGTGGGATATAAACTTGGAATTGTGAGGAAAAAAGTCAGAATTGTGGGATATAAACTTGGAATTATGAGGAAAAAAGTCAGAATTGTGGGATATAAACTTGGAATTGTGAGGAAAAAAGTCAGAATTGTGGGATATAAACTTGGCATTGTGAGGAAAAAAGTCAGAATTGTGGGATATAAACTTGGAATTGTGAGGAAAAAAGTCAGAATTGTGGGATATAAACTTGGAATTGTGAGGAAAAAAGTCAGAATTGTGGGATATAAACTTGGCATTGTGAGGAAAAAAGTCAGAATTGTGGGATATAAACTCGGAATTGTGAGAAAAAAAATCAGAATTCTGAGGAATAAACTCGAGAAAAATGTCAGAATTACGAGACATAAACTCGGAATTGCGAGAAAAAGTCAGAATTAAGGGATAATTGCAATATAATTGCAAAATTGTGAGAGAAAAACTGAAAATAAGTCGTAATTGTAAGATATAAAAAATAATTGTTAGAAAAAAAATATGAATTGTCAAATAAAAAGTCTTAATTATCTCACTTTTTAGTTAAGCACACTTTTTAAATGATTGACTTTTGTAATACGTGTTCCTGGTCTTATTGTGCACGCTTCATGTTATTGCTGATTGCTTGGTTGATGAAAATATAATGCGTTACTGAGACTCTAAATACATCACATTATAGAAGTCATCGCATTAGGATGTGTTTCGGATGACGTTTCACGTGGTGTTTCTGTGGGTGTGAATGACCTGTCAGCCCAGACATGCAGTCGCAGTATTTCACACCAGGACGAGTGGATGAGCGCA
>NW_024121377.1:1550018-1646244 GCF_016745375.1 Pimephales promelas | reverse complement strand
TCAAAGAGCAGTGAGTGATTTTTTCTTTGTCTTTCGTTGTTTGATTAGCATTACACAGACAGGAATATTAGGCTGCTGTCACTTTAAGAGCGAATGCACGGCCAATTGTTTACGTTCACTCATAACATAACTGAATATATTTTCTATACTACATTTGACAATTTTGTGTGAATTTGTCTGCTTGAGCCACAAACGCTGATTTTTCCTCGCATTTGGTGAGTGTTAATTTTAGGCCCTGTGTGTAAGGTTATATATTTACACACAGTTATAAAATAATAAAAAGATTTTAAAAACGTAAACCTCCATGTACAGATACAGTTGTTTATAAACTCTCATTTTTATAAAAGAGTGTGCCATCAATGTTTTCTAAAATGGAAATATAAGTGAAATATGTCTAGATTAACGTATATATCCTTGTTTAGTGTGTCTAATCTAAAATGCAAATAAACACAATGGAAACTGGCTTGTTCAACAGCTTACTACAATCACGCACCCTTACAATAGTTCACACCAAACAAATGAGCGAACACGTGACTCACTGAAAACACAAACGCTCAACAATACAGGCTTTCTCAGATCTGAGTGTAATTAGTTTTGCTTGATAATTGCTAATGACTACTAATCACTCATACAGAGTTCAAAAGTAATATTTTCATAATGTTTATGTATGATAAAATGGAATATTTCCTTAACGTTCGTCAAGATTTTTTTTTTTAGAAAACATTTTAAACATTCTTGTTAGCAGAGCGGGTGTTTGTTATTGTCTGTCAGGGGAATATCTCTCGAAGTGAGTTCATTGTGTCGAGTGTGTGATTGGAGGAAACTCAGGATGTGCTTTTCCAGCAGGAAGTGAGTCAGAAAGAAAGACCCTCCATAGGGGAAACACTCAGATATTCTGGGGAAAAGCGAGCGAGAGAGAGAGAGAGACTGTGTGTGTGTGTGTGGTGTGACTCCCAAAAGCCCAAAGTGATCATGTTACGCTTCACCTGATCCTCTTGTTGAACTCGCTTCTATTCTAGCATCATTATTAATGTGGTAAAAGCATCAGCTTTGTGTTTTCTTCAACAATGAACTCTTTCAGTCGTGTGGACTAAAATAAACTCCCTCTTAAAGTTTATTTAGTTTGTTTGGCAAAAGACATCTAATTCCAGCACATCTCCAGTCAGCTGTTCATTTGGTGGAAATTACATTTAAAGCATATTTGGAATAAAAAATTAAATTAAATAATTGTTTTAATATATTATTACCATTTAAATGCAAGTCAATTTACTTTGAACACCACACACACATACAAACAGACACACCCATTTTCGCTCCCAGCCCCTCACTCTCACACACACACAGCCACACCCATGCCTCTCACACCTGCAGGTGTTGTATAATTCTAATCAGAAAAGTGTGTGTGTGTGTGTGTGTGTGTGTGTGTGGCCTTGAGTGGGTGAAAAAAAACAAATATTTTGTCTTGCAACACACCCACACTGCGAGGCAAACTATGATAGACAGAAGGACAGAGAGAGAGAGATGACACGAGTGTGTGAGCTCTGACCGTATGCTATGCTGTCGTCTCAATGTGAAGAAACGCATCACTCATCTTCATCATCATCATCATCACTCCTTAACTCTCTCTTTCCACAGATTAAGGCCGACATGAGTGTGATAAACACTCTCTCTCCGGGCTCATGATGTCAGCTGTGGGACGCTCACTGCATTAAATATACATGAGACGTTCTGCTGAAGGAAGAACAAAACACTAATGTTCATGTTCATGTTAATATTCATGTTTGGGCAGGTGAAGGCGAGACTAAAGCATTATTTGCTGTAGTTTGGAGTAACATGTAAACAGTGTGTGTGTGTGAATCGGGCAATACTGCACTGTAAAAAATATTGTTGGTTTAACTTACAAAAGTAAGTAACCTGGTTGCCTTAAAATTTTAAGTTGATTGAACTGGAAAAAGTGAGTTAATACAATGAAGGAGATTAATTTAATCATCAGAAACTCAAAATTAAATAAATTATTTAAGTTGATTTGACAAAAGAAAAAATGTTGTGATTACTACACTGTAAAAAAAATAGTGATGGTTTAACTTAAAAAAAGTAAGTAACCTGGGGTGCCTTAAAATTTTAAGTTGATTGAACTGGAAAAAGTGAGTTAATACAATATAGGAGATTAATTTAACCATCAGACACTCAAAATAATAAGTTATCTCAACTAAATAAATTATTATAAAGTTGATTTGACAAGAGAAAATATGTTGTGATAACAAATCTTGAAAATATTTTTTACAGTGTGAAGTTAAATAAATAAACAAACTAACATGGATTTCAGAAAATTCTTGAATTATTAAAAATTATTCTGTTATCAAATTCAAAAAAGGTATTTAATAATATGAATGAATGAATTTAAATATATAGCAATAATTGATGTGCAGTCTATAAATACACGAGATGATCGGAAGTATGCAGGACAATCTGACACCACACAATGACATTCTGCAGACTAATGTGCTTCAGACTTTGTAGCAACAGGTTCTTTTATAGAAATGACACAAGTTGAACCACGCTTGAACCTGTGGGATGAACTGGAACACAGATTATTAGCCTATTATTAATAAGAAAAGGGAAGAAACTGTGCTGATGTAGCCTATCATCCCTTCCCTGTTCATCTGGAGAAGATGAATATGATTTTTATTTCTGTAACCGGACTGTTGTGCAATAACTCACTTTACTTTCAAACGATCCGCTCCTTGGTCAGTGCTCAGTGCTCACGTGACAAACTCCACCGGAAACGTCGTGTAGTTCCGCGCCATGTTGTTGTTGTTTTTTTGTTGTTGTTGTTTTTTTAACAAATAATGCCATCTGCTGGTCACTAAATATAAACTCAGATTTGTATGCTCTTACAGACATGCGCCTCCAGGGGGAAGCAAACTGCAGCATTTCTTCTCTGTTCAACTTTTATTTTATAAATGCTTTGGCCTTTATGTTGAGTATATTTTTTGAATTGAATTAAATTTGTTTCTGAGCATTTGGATGGCTAATTTTAGCCAATTTCTGTTTTTCTGCAATGAGATGGATGTTCTTCCACCAGGGTGCGCATTGTAGTTTAAAAACCAAAAAAATATTTTGCTGAGCCCTATTTGGGTTTTGTTTGAATGGAATACAAATTCTACACTACGAAAAAAAAACACCACTTGATATCTGAATAAAAAAAAATTTTGCAGCTGAATTTCTGTAAAATGGCAAACGACTGTGATTGGTCCATTTTGACCAGTGTTGAGAAGAATAACATCTTAATTTACAACTAGATTAGTCAAGTTTGTCTACAAACTCTGATGTTGACTTGACAAAGCCTTGGTTTAAGTTTAAAATAAACTTCAAGTTGAAAAACTTGACATTTGTAGATTTTACTATGTACTAACATGTTTTAGCATGTTGATTAGCACTTTGTTAGCATGAATTTACATGTTGTTACCATGATTTAAAACATTATTGCTATGTTTTAAAATGTTGCTGACATGATTTAACATGTTGCTGGCATAATTTATCACAGTAGTAACATGTTTTATCATGTTGCTAGCATGATTAGCACTCTGCTAACATGAATTAACTTGTTGTTACTTGTTAGCATTATCCGTTAACATGTTTTAATATGCTGATAGCATTATTTACCACACTGCTAGCATGTTTTAGCATAGGATGCTGATACTCGATAAGTCTTATTGTACAGAAGTTTTGACCCCCTCAACGAAAGTCGGGATTTTGTTGGATCAGTTAGATAAGAAATAGTGAGTCAGAAAAGTCTGAGCCGGGTTTGATGGCTGTAGCTTGAAAGCTCTGTTTAAATTATTTGCTTAGATTATCATAGTTTAAAATGCTAATGATTATATTTTATGGTGGTATTTCATATTTTACTAGACATAAATATGCATGAATTGCCTGTGATAAAGCTCCAGTGACGTGCTGAACATCTCCTCGTCTGGAACGAGAAAGGACAGAAAACTCTTCCAGGAGAAGCTTTGAGACGCTCTTGGCCAGAAGAGTGTGTTGAGCTGCCAGACCATATGCTGCCGGGCCTGAGCCGATCAGAACATGCAGATATTTCCGGTATTGCACTGCAATAAATAAAATAATAATAAAAAAATAATCATTTTATGTACAATCAACTCAGATGTTTAAGTCACTTAAAATTAAATTACATTAAACCAACTTAAATTCAAAAATTAGTTGATTCTCATGGATTATATAACTTATTGATCATATTTCAAGTCCAGTTATTAAATTATTTATTTTGCAAGATAATGTACAATATAATATACATTAAAATGCAATATTATATAGCATAACTTAATATATATATATATATAATATTCATAAAAATTTGCATTCTCGTCTCACATAATAAAGCATTTTCAAAATCAATATTTAATGTCCATTAGATGCCAATAATTATTTATTTGGCAAGATAATGTACAGTATGCACATTATTATAGAATAGAATAATTAATCAACAGTCTTTTGCTCTTATAATAAAACAGTTTTAACTCAAATCAATATTTCAGGTCCATTTATTTAATTATTCATCTGTAAGATAATGTACAGTATAATGCACATCAAAATGTAATAGAATATAATATAAGAATTCCTTAATATTGATTGCACCCTTTTTCTCTTATAATAAAACAGTTTTAACTCAAATCAGTATTTCAGGTACATTTATTTAATTATTCATTTTGCAAGATAATGTACAGTGTAATGCACATCAGTATGTAATGTAATATAATATGTTATAATGTGATATAATATAATATAATATAATATAATAATAGAATATAGGCTAATGCTTGAATACTGAAGAGTGATGTTCTGTGTAAGTAAACTGAAGATAATGCTGAGGTTATGCGCGCAGGGATGTTGGATCCCACTGAAGTGTTTTTGCCCTGAGCTCATGGGGGGCAGATGCCACACAAAGGCTCTTTGTTACCCTCGTCCAATCACACACACAGAGAGAGAGAGAGAGAGTGAGAGAGAGAGAGAGAGAGAGACAGACACACACACACGCTGGAGGACAGCGCGCGCCAATGGAAGAGCTCGGTGCGCGCGACGAGGGCGGATCTTGCATTTTGGACGCGGTGCGTTACACGCGGGCGTGCGACGCGTTATAACCAAGCCTTTGGCTAGCCTACATAGGGGTTATTTATGAGCTAGAGCGCGAGCATTGGGTGTGATCGGCTCACGGGCTCAGCAGCATCATCATCCTCATCCCTGATGTGAGTTCAGCGGGATTCATGATGGATACGCGGGCCACACCTGTGCATCAGCAGCGTAACCTGCGGACCTGTTGGAGACCACCGGGTCTCTACAGCCCGGCGATGGCGCTGTGACCACCGGGTTCGACAAAGACCTTATGGGGCCCCTTGCGCATCAACTGGATTATCAAAGCTCGGATTCGGACTGGGTTCTGTTCAGACTTCAGACTTCTCTCAGTGTGTGTGCGACTGATTTTAAGACAAAGACCCTGAAACCGACGCGCAATGGATGCGGTTCGGCTGGACGGGCTCGACGCACCGGCGGAGAACGGGAATGTGTCGCAGTCCGAACCCCACAAGCGGCTCTCGCAGGTGGACACGGTGGTTCTGCCGTTCCTCGGGGGGTTCGGGAGGTACCAGAGGCGCCTGGTGGCTCTAACGTGGATCCCTGCGTTCCTCATCTCGTTTATCCAGTTCTCCGATCACTTTCTGCTCGGTCAACCGCACAGGAAGTGCGTGCGCGCGGGGAACGGGACGGGCTCGGAACGGGATTTATTCGTGGATCTGATCGGGAACGGCACTGAGAACGGCTTCGTTACGGCGTGTGTGTGCTCGGAGTGGAGGTTTGAGCTGCAGTCGGGACTGCAGCAGAATGTGGTCACTAAGGTAAGATCTACTGATGGATGCCCTTGGAAAAAGGATTCCCTCCGGCTTGATGGAAAGCTACCATTTAAAGGAATAGTTCGCTCATTTTTTTACAATTCCGTCATTGGTTAAAATTCAAACTCAAATGCTGGCGTATTTACTCATCACCGCGTCCTTCCATACTAACATGACCTGCTTTCATCATTGAAACACAAAAGAAGATGTTTAACCGAATGTTTTCACTGTTCTCGTCATACAATGGGAGTGAATGGGGACTGGAGGTGAAAATGCTGCAGATTGTCAGCAAATAACAGCTTGAACTTTTGGTCTGTGTATCGTCCAATAGAAGCACATTCCGCCGTATAAGAAAAACATTATTTGGGAAATCAATCAAATTTAATCTCTCAATTATGACATTAAAAGACATAATGAGAGGAAAAGCAATATTTTAACATGGAAGTCATAATTATGACATAAAAAGTAAAAAACTGTCAACTTTTTGTCATTATTACGACTTTTTATCTCATTTTTTATTATTTATCTCAGATTAGGAGACAAAAAGTCAAATTTTGACATACTAAGTCATAATTATAAAGAGTCAAAAACTGTCAACTTTTTGTCATTATTATGAGTTTTTATCTCAATATATATATTTTAATCTCAGATTAGGAGACAAAAAGTCAAAATGTTGACATACTAAGTCATAATTATGATATAAAAAGTCAAAAACTGTCCACTTTTTGTCATCTGTAGGACTTTTTATCTCAATTTTTTTTTATTATTATCTAAGATTAGGAGACAAAAAGTCCAAATTTTGACATACTAAGTCATAATTATGACATAAAGAGTCAAAAAACTGTCAACTTTTTGTCATTATTATGACTTTTTATCTCAATATATTTTAATCTCAGATTAGGAGACAAAAAGTCAAAATGTTGACATACTAAGTCATAATTATGACATTAAAAGTCAAAAACTGTCAACTTTTTGTCATTATTATGACTTTTTATCTCAATATATATATTTTAATCTCAGATTAGGAGACAAAAAGTCCAAATTTTGACATACTAAGTCATAAAAAGTCAAAAACTGTCCAATTTTTGTCATTTGTAGGACTTTATATTTTTTTATTATTATCTCAGATTAGGAGACAAAAAGTCCAAATTTTGACATACTAAGTCATAATTATGACATAAAAAGTCAAAAACTGTCCACTTTTTGTCATTTGTAGGACTTTTTATCTCAATTTTTTATTATTATCTCTGATTAGGAGACAAAAAGTCAAATTTTGACATACTAAGTCATAATTATGATATAAAAAGTCAAAAACTGTCAACTTTTTGTCATTGCAGTATTATGACTTTTTATCTCCTAATTTAGAATGTTGTGACATTCATTTCTAATATTTCGAGTTTCACGTGTATTTGTGGCCTGAACTTGCACTTGAATACACATCAAGACTGTTTAAGATAAAATCAGCTGGTATTTCCCTCCGATTTGAATATGAATAACTCAGACCTATAGCACTGATGCACTTGCATTGATCAGGTTAGTCGTGTAAATGAGGCATTAAACTGCCGTCACAGAGCATATCTCTTCACATGCACATCAGACGAGAGTTCAGTGTTACACCCAGACCAGACCAGAGTGGAGCAGATAACCCACGAGTGTAAATGTGCAGATAACGTGTGTGAGTGTGTTCTGTGAGGCCCAAGAACTGTAATGTGTGTTTAAGGGACTGTCAGATTGCAAACACAGTCCTGCTGAGGGACTGCATGTAGACTCTCTCTCTCTCTCTCTCTCTTTACTGGAGTAGATTAGGAGAGTTCCCGAAGCAAAATACCTCGTCTATTATCTCTACACACACTAATGAGTGAAGTGAACGAGTGAGAGTAAAAATCAAACCAGTCTATGCGTTCATCTCAGAAACCACAAACCACTACATCACATACATGTCCTACGAGATGATGTCCAGTCAAAATGTTCACCACCACTATAGCCAATAAACTGTGATGATGTGAGAGATGCTGAATGTGTGTATGTGATGTGTGTGTTTTGTTTGCAGTGGACGCTGGTGTGTGACGGAGAGTGGAAGGTTCACATCGCCAAGTTCTCTCTGTTGATCGGGTCTATCTTCGGGTATTTGCTGATGGGAGCGATGGCGGACTGGTGCGTTACCCAACATGCATCTGTGATGTTTACAGTCGTATATACACTACATAGGCTGGGTCGATTCAGATGTTCCCATTCAATTCGATTTCGATTCTCGATTCGACTGAATATAGACTTAATACAAATCCTATATTTATAAAAAAAACGTACAGATGAAACTCGAAAAATGGTGCAAAAAGTTCATTTCTTTCAGTAATTCAACTTAAAATGGGAAACTAATATATTATATAGACTCGTTACATGCAAAGTGAGATATTTCAAACCTTTATGTGTTATAATGGTGATGATTATGGATTTAAAAGCTTTTCACAATATATTCTCATTTTGAATTTGTAGTTTTACACCATAATCATCACCATTATAACACATAAAGGCTTGAAATATCTCACTTTGCATGTAATGAGTCTATATAATATATTAGTTTCACATTTTAAGTTGAATTACTGACATAAATGAACTTTTGCACGAGTTTCGAGTTTCACCTGTAAGTTTAAAAGTGTATTAAAGTATTAAGAGCCACAAATATGTATTTTAAACTCACTTGGGTACATTTAAACAGTGCTGATAATTTTTGCTGATAATTTACTCACCCCCATGTCATCCAAGATGTCCATGTCTTTCTTTCTTCAGTCGAAAAGAAATGAAGGTTTTTGATGAAAACATTCCAGGATTTTCTCCATATAATGGACTTCAATGGGGACCAAACGGTTCAAGGTCCAAATGAGAGTTTCAGTGCAGCTTCAAAGGGCTTTAAACCACACCAGACGATGAATAAGGGTCTTATCAAGCGAAACAATCGATCATTTAATAAATAAATAACGTTAAAGTTTTATAAGCTCAAATGCTCACCTTTGGTCCCCATTGAAGTCCATTATATGAAGAAAAATCCTGGAATGTTTTCATTGTTTTTAAAGTGAACTACTCCTTTAATGTCAAGCCCTGACTGTATATATTCTGAAACCCTGTCAGGTTGGGCCGGATCCCAGTTCTGCTGGTGTCGGTGCTGTCGGTGCTGGTGTTCGGGTTAGCCGTGGCGTTCTCCGTGGATATGGCCATGTTCAGCACGCTTCGCTTCTTCGAGGGATTCTGTCTGGCGGCCATCAGACTGACCCTTTATGTCCTGAGTGAGTTTAATTCTCTTATTTCTTCTGCTTGAGGTTTCTACATCAACATCTATATATATATATATATATATATATATATACACACACATTACCAGTCGAAAGGTTTGGATCATGTAAGATTTTGTGTGTTTTTAAAAGAAGTCTCTTCTGCTCACTAAGGCTGCATTTATTTGATTAACATAACAAAGAAAACAGTAAAATCTGTGAAATATTATTAAAATTTAAAATAACTGTTTTCTATGTGAATATATAGTTTATTCATGTGATCAAAGCTGAGTTTTCAGCATCATTACTTCAGAAATCACTCATGATATTATGCTAAAAAACCATTCATTATCAATGTTGAAAACAGTTGTGTAAAAAAAAAAAATCAGGATTTTTTAATGAATAGAAAGTTCAAAAGAACCGGATTTAGCAACATTATAAATGTCTTTACTGTAAGTTTTGATCAATTTAATTCATCCTTGATGCAACTTTTCATCCGAAACTTTTAAATGGTAGCATTTAATGTTATAAAAGCTTTCCATTTCAGATAAAAGCTGTTCCTGAAAAACAATCCTGAAAAAAACAGTTTTTTCAACATTGATAATAATCATAACTGTGTCTTGATCATCCGATCCTCATATTAGAGTGATTTCTGGAGGATCATGTGACACTGAAGACTGGAGTAATGATGATAAATCCAGCTTTAATCACAGAAATAAATTACACTTCACTATATATTCACATAGAAAACCGCTGTTTTAAATTGTAATAATATTTCACAATATTTTGTATTTTTAATCAAATAAATGCAGCCTAAGTGAGCAAAAGAGAAAAACATATCCCAAACGTTAGTCTGGTAGTGTGTGTATATATATAGCCCAGATTGAGAGGACCCAGGAGTGCAGATAATTGAATGAGGTCAGAAATATAGAGGCGAGCGAGAGCATGAAGGGCTTTCAATGTGATGAGAACTTCCTTGTGTAGCACAAGGAAACGTAGCTAATGTAATCTGCATAAAACTGAGCAAGACTGCGAGTCCTGGATATATTGGAGCTTATTAAAGGGATCGTTCACCCTAACATGACAACTCCCTCGTGTTGTTCAACCCGTCAGGCTTTCCTTCATCTTCAGATATTTGTGATTAAATCTGAGAGCTGTCTCACTCCTCCATAGGCTTCTGTTGTAATCCAAACTTGCCGGAACAGAAAGTTATTAAAGACATCGTTAAAATAGTGTGTGTGACGACAGCGGCTCAAGCTTAAGATTATCAAGCGGCGAGAACACGCAGGCTCACTATTGGCCGACGCTGATCATGTGTGTGATCCTGGCCAATAGTGAGCGGTACAACCCAGAAGCGCTGTGACATGACAAACATAATGAATTTGCACAGATTTATCTTACACCAACTTCCCCAGCACAGTAAAGGCCTGTTCACATCGGGACGAAACTAATATATTATATAGACTCATTACATGCAAAGCTTTTATGTGTTGATTATGGCTTACGGATATGAAAACATTTTCACAATATTCTAATTTTGACTTTGGGGTTTCATAAGTTATATGCCATAATCATCACAATTATAACAAATAAAGGCTTGAAATATCTTGTATAATATATTAGTTTCACCTTTTAAATTGAATTACTGAAATAAATTAAGTTTTGCATGATATATTGATTGTGTCTAAATTGAGTTGAGAATGATTGCCATTGTTGCCTCCTTACTGAAATCATGGCTTTGTTTTTGTTTTTATTCTTATACTGATAAAAATATATGTTTCTTTATTCTGGTCGTTGTTTGCGTTTGGTTTTGTTGGTCTTGTTTTCCATGGAGCTGTGTTATTGTCTTAACCCGTGATGAGATTAATTGTGCTGACTGTATAAATAAATTTGCAAATGACTTGATTGGTTTCCTACAAGTTTAATTAGATTCTTCTTTCTTTCAAGCTCATTGGCTTGCAGGATCAGCAGAGCCAATCAGATCGTGTCATGTGATTGCTTGCAGATTGCATGTCATGGACCGTTTTTAGTATATATTTATATTTTTTAATAAATATTATGAATGAGAATAGCTAAAACAAATAAAGAACTAAAATATCGGACATGTATAAAGCCTTAAAGTAGTGTTTATTTTTGTTATGCAAAATATAATTTCCTGCATATTCTTTTGATTTGGGGGTAAAAGCGTCGCTGTAAGCACACGCTTTAATTTATGTGATGGGTTTAATTCTCTGTGTGCTTTAGAAAGCGGTTTTCTGATGAGCAGACATTAAGTGATGCTGATTAAGTAGCTTTTACAGAGGCCGGGGGAAGGTGTGTGTGTGTGTGTTTGTTCAACCGCCAGTTCATTAATTTACTTTAATGGAGCCACTTTCTGCTTCGCTCAGACTCTGATGACATTTGAAGTCTCATGCTTTACAGCGCACAATTTTCTCAAAAGCTTTTTGTTTATAATGGATATCATAATGATTTATAACGGGAGCCATAACGACGATAATAAGATTTTCACCTTCATGAAATATATTTTATGGTGTTTGGCCTCAAATTGAGAAAATGCATCTTCAGAATAACCAGCATCTCTTCTGGTTATTCGACACATTGATCTGTTGAGTGTTTATTTGGACAACTTGAAGAGCAAAATGAATGAGTTGCTCACACAGACACACACATGTTGTAGTATAACGTTACACTGTGGTCTCTTGGATTTCATTTGATCAGAAATACAGTAAAAATTACAGTGCATTGACTACAATAGAAGTCAATGGGGTCCATCAACTGTTTGGTTACATTTTGTTTATTAAATATCTTTGTGTAAAGACATTTATACAGGTTTGGACCTGAGTAAAGGATCTCTAATCTTTTTATGTCATTTTTCGTCATTCATTGTCTTTGAAGAATGTATTTATAGTAATCAAATGTCATTTCTATTGAATCTTACATTTAAATATATTTGTGTTTTACACATTTGTAATTATAAAGATACAATTTACTAGATAAAAAATATGAATAATATCTATTATAAAACGGTTAGTTCCAATCCTTGTTTCTGATTGGTCAATAGCTGTGTTTTATTCATGATAACACACGGCTATGACCGTTCCTATGGTTGTATTTATTTGAGCGTTCATGCACATTACACACTGGAGCGTTGCTGCTGTTCACGGTCAGGGACTATTTTTTCTAGCGGAAGGAAGGCTTTTAGTGATTTTACTTCATGAAAGTTGCACTAATACATTTTTTTTTAATTTAATATTTTTATTGTGTGGTAACCGTTTTATAAAAGCAATAAGGTACTCGATGTGAATGAGTGACGGCAGAAAGGGTTACTCCGCGTCGCGTCGAGCCTAACAACGCCCTTCAGCCGCGACTCATTCACGATACAGCACAGCCTCTCGTACCTTATTGCCAGTGGTGGAGGAAGTGCTGAATCTCAGAACTTAAGTAAAAGTACAAATAACCAGATAAATATTTACTTTAGTAAAAGTAGAAGTAACACAATGACAACCAAGTAAAAAGTACCTGATTTTAAATGTACTTTAAGTATTAAAAGTAAAAGTATTTGCATAACAATTGATTCTCTTAATGACTATTTTCTAATGATTAATAAAACATTTAATTCTAACTCATTCATCCTAATACTCCTATAATGATGTTCAATAATGATGGAAAAAAATCGTCACCATTTCTGAAACAAGCTTGCAATTAGGCAATATAAACCATGCTTATCCGGTTACTATATGTTAATAACTATGTTTGGCAGTAAACGCGATTCATTTATGGTGTAATTCTGAACCTCTTGGCTTGCCATAATTCTAACCAAACGTATATTACACACGGCGTGTTTCCTATGCACGTAAAAACACATTTTCGCGTGTAAATTGCATCGATAAACACACTGCGTGCGAGACGCATTTAGTTGACGTATCTATGGCAACCAAACGTCACTGCTGAGACAAACGTGCAAAGAACGGACGATCAGATTACGTTTTAGCGGGGAAAAACTGATCAGAAAATGTAACGAAAAAGTAACAGAAGTTGTAGAAATGTAGTGGAGTAGAAAGTAGAATAATTGCTGCAAAATGTAACGAAGTAAAAAGTATGCTCTATTTATTCTACTTAAGTCAAGTAAAGATACGTGAAAAATGTACTTAAGTAAAGTAACAAAGTATTTGTAGCTACTTCGTTAAATTCCACCACTGCTTATCGGAGAAGTCGGCGTGAAACAAAAGTTGTGCTGGTCTTTACTCCCCTGAAACGGCGTCTGTGACAAAAACAAATGTGGGCGGGGCTTGATTTTGTTCTTGGGGAATTGATTGGATGGTTTTGTTTTGCTATTGGCTGATCTCATGTGAGTGACAGGTTGCCCCGCCCTCGCAGGGAGGGGAAGTTATTCTGATTCAAGATTAAGAGGAACATGAATTTAACAAAAATAATCACAAGAATTGTCCATTTGTGAATTCATGACTTGAAGTGTGGTGTTTTGATTCTGTGGTGATCTCGCCGTCTCTCAGGGATTGAGTTGTGTTTGCCCAAATGGCGTTTCTCCATGACCATGATCGCCAGTCTGATCATCGTGGGCGGGCAGATGCTGATGCCCGGTTTGGCGGCGCTGTGCCGTGATTGGCAGATTCTTCAGATTGCAATCATCGCTCCATTTGTGCTCATGCTGCCGTACGTCTGGTAAGATAAATCACGGTTCTCCTACCAGTGCATGCAACACAAAACACTAAACTATTAATTCATACAAAATCTACTTTTATTTAAAGCTATCTGGTCTTTATTAATGTGTGCTTTAAAAATATCATTATCATATATACAAAATATGCTTTGGAATTGCACTGTCGATTGATGTTCTAATGTAATTTCGTTGTATCACTGCAATGACAATAAATTATTATTATTTTTATCATTCATGGAACGTTTTTACCTGAGCGTTTAGTTTGATGTAGCGTTTTAGAATGTTTCGGAATCATCAACATTATAACAAATAAAGTCTTGAAATATCTCACTTTGCATGTAATGAGTCTATAAAAGAGGTTTTTAACCTCAATGGGACTTTCCTGGTAAAATAAAGGTTAAAATATATATATATATATATATATAATAGTTTCACCTTTTAAGTTGAATTACTGAAATAAATGAACTTTTGCACGATATGCTAATTTTTCGAGTTTCACCCGTAACACGTTGTTAAAATCAAAGGTTGTGTTTGTTGACATACTAACATGAACAAAAGCGGTGTTTTTATTAACTAACATGAACAAAGATGAGTCAATACTGTAACACACGTGCAGTGTTGGGTGTAACTAATTACTAAGTAATTAGTTACTGTAATTTAATTACTTTTCTCTTAAAAATGTAAAGTAAGGGATTACTCTGAATTTATCTGTAATTTAATTACAGTTACTTCTGACGTAATTGAGGTAAATACTGTGTATAGATCAATCCGATCTCACAGCCATTCGTATGAGGTGTCTAAATATTACGACCGCACTCGTACAAATTCGTATGAATTATTGTAAAATATGTATGAAAAAAGTGTAAAATGTCATGAGATCAGACATAAAACAATAGTGGGTTTAACATCAAAATGTATTGTCTGATGCTAAAAAGTATGTTTTTATAATGTAACCTTCTCCACCTTGGTCAGTTTAAGGATAATTCATGCAATTTTATAGTATTTATTTGAAAGAATTAAAACAGATTCATGTCTATCCTTGTATTATTCAGCTGGTTGAGATTGATATGGGATTTTAAAAGTAATTAGTAATTAAAAGTAATTAAATACTTTTTAGAGAGAGTAATTCGTACAGTAATGTAATTACACTGTTGAAGAGGTAATTAGTAACTAGTAATTAATTACTTTTTTAGAGTAACTTACCCAACACTGCACACGTGTTGCTCATGTTAAATACATGAAGTTTATTGTACAGTAAGTGTTAGCGAGCGGTGTGAAGTAACGCTGCGTCTCGTGTCAGGATGTTCCCTGAATCCCTGCGCTGGCTGTTGGCCACTCAACATTACCAAAGAGCCAAGAGACAAATGTACCGAATCGCCCATAGCAACGGCGTCGACACGGCAACCGACCCCAGCGGCATCCTCTCAGGTGAGTTACCTGTTGTTGAAGTGTGTGTGCTTTACCTTGAGCTTTCATAAGCACGATGATGATGATGATGATGATGATGATGGTTTTGTAGAGCTGGAGACAGAACTGCAACAGAAGCCAAAGACGTCGTGCGTAACACAACTGACCGGCACCCGAAACCTGTGGAAGAACACCGTAGTGCTGTGTGTGAACTCGTAAGTGCCCGAGTCTCGAAGCCCGTGAGACCAAACACACCCCGTAATCGAGCGATCACACACACACTCCAGTGAAGCTCATGCTAGTCAGATTTATAACACACTTATCTGTTATCGGCCTGCTCAACCGTGACAGATACACTTATCTGTTCTCTGTCATCTACATCAGGGGGTTTCAGTGTTTAATGTGTCACACACACACACAAATATCAGGGCCACTGTTCCTAAAATATTAATGGAAATTTATACCGTGGAGAAATTACTATTATAAATAAAAATTGATATTTCTTTTTTTTTGTACTGTTAGATTTTTTATTTATTTACTTATTTTAAGCACTTTTTTAATCTATTGTTTATTAATTTTAAACTAATTTTATTTATTCTAACCTTATTCTAATTTTATTTGTTATTATTTGTTTGTTTTTACATCTTTACACTGTTTCTTCTGTACATTTTATTTGAATACATTTTTGTATAATTTTAATCTTATTTTATATTATTTCTAATCTAACTATCATTAATTCTAAACTTATTTTAATTTTGGGTTTTTTACATCTGTCCACTGTTCTCTATTTCCAATTTTTATTTATTTATTTTCAAACTTTTTTTAATTCTAATTCTAATTTTATTCTAAACGTATTTAATTATTTTTTTTCACTTATGTTTTTTAATTTGAATACATTTTTATTTAAATATTTTTTATGTATTTGATTTAATCTAGTTATTTCTTCTAAAAGTATTTATTATTATATAGTTTTATTTATTTTAATTGTTGTTTAATTTGAATCAGTTTTTATTAATTTATTTCAATCTTCTTTATTATTACGTATATATTTGTACATTTTTATTTCTCTAAACTCTTCCACGGACTCCCTCTGAAACCCAGTGCACGCAAATTGAATTTTTTTTTAAATTATTTTAATTGAAATTATTTATTTATTTTAATATAATTTTTTACAAATTTATGCATTTTAATAGATTTTTTACTAATTTATGTATTTTTATTTTAATCAGTTTTATTTATTTTAATTGAATTGTATGTTTTATTTTAATTGAATTATTCATTTATGTATTTTAATCTGTTTCTATTCATTTATGTTAATATATATATATATTTTATTTTAATTGTTGTTTAATTTGAATCAGTTTTTATTAATTTATTTCAATCTTCTTTATTATTACGTATATATCTGTAAATTTTTATTCCACGGACTCCCTCTGAAACCCAGTTTTTATTATTTTAATTGAAATTATTTATTTATTTTAATATAATTTTTACAAATGTATGCATTTTAATAGATTTTTTACTAATTTATGTATTTTTATTTTAATCAGTTTTAAATTGTATGTTTTATTTTAATTGAATTATTCATTTATTTATGTATTTGAATCCATTTCTATTAATTTATTTATTTTAATATATATTTTTTTTATTTTAAAATTCATTATTACTACATACAGTGTATATAAACACACACACACACATTTTTACACTCATTTCCCCGTCTCTAAGCTGAAAGCCCTGATCTGGATGATGCGGTTCTGCAGCGCTGGCGATCTGCTAATCATCGCTCGTCCGTTCTCATCTCAACACATAATCAATGCCTCTTTCTTCCCCAGGTTGACGGGCTATGGCATCCATCACTGTTTCGCTCGCAGTGTTCTGGAGGAAAGCGAGTCTCATCTGCACTATTACGCAGTGGCGGCGATCGCGTTAGCGGCGAGTGTGTTGGTGTTTCCGGTGGTGGGAGGATTCGGCAGGAGAGGAGGACTGCTAACATTCATGATCATCACAGCGTTAGCATCACTGCTACAGCTCGGCCTGCTCAACCGTACGTACACACACACACACACACACCCCAGATAGCACACGTACGTCTGCATGATGTCTGTTAAAGATCACTTCATCTGGAAAGCATCTGCTGTTTACTAACATCTTTAAGATGTCAATTTAACACACATTCTAAATCATTACATCTTAAAGACGTCTTATAAACGTCTATTTGACATCTGACAGGAAACGTGATGATCAAACACTAAAAAAAATATGTCTTCCAGATGTAAACACACACATCAAATAGACGTCTCCATGATGTACGTGTGCTATCACTATCAGGTACACAATACTAACATTCCTGATCACACACACACAGCTTGTGTTTTATCCTCTCACTGTGTGTTCTTCCTCCTAATACAGTGATCGGGAAGTACAGTCTTCGGCACGATACAGGTAAAACTCAAAGTTTTATGAATTGCTTTATAAAGATTTTTCATCTCACTTTTACAAATTAGTAATAGATGCCAGCATGAACAGGCTGAGTGCATATGTGTTATAATTGTGATGATTATGGCTTACAGATATGAACACCCCAAATTTTGAAAAGGTTTTCCTGTACGCCATAATAATCAAAATTATAACAAATAAAGGCTTGAAATATCTCACTTTGCATGTAATGAGTCTATATAATACACTGTAAAAAATATTTTCAAGATTTGTTATCACAACATATTTCCTTTTGTCAAATCAACTTTATAATAGTTTATTTAGTTGAGATAACTTATTATTTTGAGTTTCTGATGGTTAAATTAACTCACTTTTTCCAGTTCAATCAACTTAAAATTTTAAGGCAACCCAGGTTACTTACTTTTTTAAGTTGAACCAACAATATTTTTTTACAGTGTAGTAATCACAACATTTTTTTCTTTTGTCAAATCAACTTAAATAATTTATTTAGTTCAGATAACATATAATTTTGAGTTTCTCATGGTTAAATTAATCTTCTTCATTGTATTAACTCACTTTTTCCAGTTCAATTAACTTAAAATTTTAAGGCAACCAGGTTACGTACTTTTTTAAGTTAAACCATCAATATTTTTTTACAGTGTATATTAGTTTCACCTTTTAAGTTGAATTACTGAAATAAATGAACTTTTGCGCGATATTCAAATTTTTCGAGTTTCACCTGTACATATTATATTTCTTTTTAAAACTTAAAACATTTTGGCATAAATTTTTACATTGATTTAAATGCAACTATTTTTATATAAGTAAAGGTATATGTAAATATTTGTGTGCATGTTATTAATTTCACAACATGTTTAATGTCAGTTATGTTGCTTTAGACGGTAAAACTGTTCTCTCGTCTGTCCTAGTTCTGCGAGACACCCTGAACCAGCGCTTCTCGTACGCGTTCT
Organism: Pimephales promelas; assembly: GCF_016745375.1. The sequence goes on along the minus strand of NW_024121377.1, from coordinate 1,627,580 downwards.
CCATCATCGGGATGTTCTCGTCTCACGCCGTCAGCACGCTCAGCATCTTTTACTGCGCGGAGATCACGCCGACTGTCATCAGGTCAGCACAGATCAGTCATCGGATGCACTATTCACTTCTATATGGTGTTTGCATATAAATGTGTGTTTGCAGTGTGTAGACAACTATCGTACAATGAAAAATCCATTCTTAATCCTCAAAAAGCCTGAACACTCATTAAATCAAGCCGTTTGTCTTTTCTGAGCACTATATCTCTATTTGCACGGGATTAGTGTTATCCGAGGACCTCGTGTGATTTAGTAATCACCCCCCACACATCTGAATTTCGTGTGGTACATTCGCACGGGATAACCGAAGCCTGTGATTTTAGTCTAATTGAAGAGAATTGGCACTGTCTGGTTACTTCCGGGTTCTGGACTGGCTGCAGTAACGCGTCTCTGTCCATGTGGGGGCGCTCGCAGAATGAATGGGAGTCAATGGGGTTTCACCCCCAGAAATCCACTTTTCTCAGGTAAAGTAATTTTAAAGTTGCATTCAAAAGGGAGGGCTAAGATAATACACTCAGCTGAAAATTACATTTTTAAGTTCACTTATCTGTTCTAAAAATCCATTCAAAAATGTGATGACGTCACACAATAGCAGAATGCTAGCGTGCTCCAGCCAACAACGGCCTAACCTGTAAGAAATCAAAAGGACATAAGTACTCGTTCATTCGACTTTTGGCCTATAATCTATATTGAACTTGCGGAATCAACAATAAAATCTATGTTAATTTAACGACAAGCAGGTGAAAGAGACACATTTAGCCGTTTAGCCCCATAGACTCCCATTCATTCTGCACTCGCTCATGATCACCTCCAGTGGAATTCTAATGGAACTGCAACCAAGATGATGCACAACGGGGTTAATAGGAAGTGCCAAGGCTCTCCGTTAGACGGGCTCTGATTTTATGGTCTTGTCTCCTGGATATAATGCCAATAGGCTATTGCTGGGAAATGTCGTGACGTTATTATAGGTATATATAACATATTAATGTTCCTTACCGCATGCCATTCATCGCCATCTAACCATTATTTTTGTTTTTGCTCTTTTGATGGTTTTCAGCTTTCTCTTTCTGCAAATTGTATAGCGATATGACACAGAAAATACTATCCAGCATATATTTGATAATATATATCCATACTATATATTTGGATATGACACCCAAACTACCATCAAAACACTCCAATGTCTCAAAAAAAGCTCACAGGAAACAAAAACCTTGAAAAAAAATCGCCAGGACTAATGTTATCACATGACCTCGTGTTCGGCGAAATATGAGGGGTCATTTGTTGGGGAAATTTTACTTTAAAAATGACACATCGATTTGCACGGGACGACTTAAGGGGTGGTTCAGAATTGTGGACATCAGGCCTCATTTAGGCCGTGTGTCCACCAAAGCGTTTTAAGCCAGCTGAAAACGCCAGACGCTTTGCTAAGACGCCGTGCTTTGGGCGTTTGAGAGCGTTTTGTCAGCGCTACATTTTATCCGTTGAGACGTTTCGTTGCTATGAGACAGAATAGCCGCAGCACAGTTTACTTGTAACTAATTTTGCAGATAATTTGTTTCATACTAAAAATTTAGTTTTCATCCATTTTGTTTGGTTAGCTCTGTTGGTTGATGTAGATGTACTGAAAGAATGTTGTGACAGTTGGTGCGGTTTAGCCCCGCCCCTCCTCTGCTCTGATGTGATTGGACGGCTGGGTAAGAAGCGACAGTGACGAGCGCTGCGTTTTATCCAAAGTTGAACATTTTTCAACTCTCGGCGACCAGTAAAAAACGGCGCTTCCGCGCGAAAAAAACGTTCAGCGCCTTGTTGACATCGAATCGTGATATTAGGGAATCATTATACCTGATCTTTGGCGTGATGAATGTGTGTTTTGACCGCTGTCTTTTGGTTTGTGGTGACAGGGGTGGAGGCGTGGGTCTGGTCCTCGCGAGCGCAGGGTTCGGCATGCTAACAGCCCCGCTCATGGAGCTCCATAACCAGAAGGGTTTCTTCCTGCATCATGTGATCCTCACCTGCTGCACGCTGCTCTGCATCATTTGCATACCGTTGCTACCGGAAACCGCTGGCCAACCACTGCCTGAGACTATCGCTGAGGGGGAGGGGCTTCTGAGGAGGCCCATCCTCCCCGGAGAACAGCACCACCTACTGGCCAGAACCGAGGTCCGGGAATACTCACGCGTTCAGGACACGCCCCTCCACCAGGTCGTCAACCCCGGCAACGGCTCAGTGCCTAGCAACAGTACAGCCAACGGCGTGAGGACTTCATGACGGCATTTTCTAACAACGGCCAATCGGAGAACAGCGCGAGCGATCGGATCGATTGAAAAAGGAAGTTTCTCATTCGTTGGGTTTTTAAAAGCCGCGTCTGGAGACGGACAGATGTGCGGAAAAAGTGTCAAACGCCTCATTAACCAGCAGAAAAGAAACTGAATATGTTATTTTCAACTTGCATTCAGCGAAAGGAGTTCTATTTTTCGAACGGCCACTAATTTAATGTCCCCGAACAACAACCTCATGGACGAGTTTCACTGATTTGAATGTGCTTTTTTGTAAGTTTGGTAAATGTTTGGTATTTATTAAGGACAGAATGACGACGATAAGAAACGACGGGCGTCGTTCAGGACACGAGGGAGCGTTTTTGTGTTACAGGGCTTGAATTGCGCATAATTTTACTCACTTTTACTCATTTTACTCAAAGTGTCAGTATTAAAAAATATTATTTTTCTCTGTTTATTGTGTTTAAATAGTCAAATACACAAAATAACGTCAAAATGCCGTTCTTGGCGGGTATTCACGTCATGTTTTAAGTGAACGTAAACCGTTGAGAAAGAAACCGTATGTGTAACAGTACTTGGGCGGTCACTTTACATTAGAAAATCGATTGCACAATCGTTTGGACCAACCAACACAAGTTTCGAAACGAAAATTTTTCGAAAATTTTTTGAATCAGTTTTTTTGTTTTAACAATACGATTACTGACAGAGTTGTCATGTTTGGCTGAACTATCCCTTTAAGCGCAACAGAAATGGGTTTTGCTCCCGTGTCATGAATGAAGCCCGTCGTGTCCGTGTGCACCTCACTATGTTCAGGTTTTCTTAGTCTGTCTGTTTTGCACTAAAACTATAGAAGCAATCATGAGTCGGCCAGATGAATCTGAACCACAACTGGACAGATGATGGCTTAAAAAATACAACAGCACAACGTAATGGTCTGCTCGTAACATGTAAACATTCACACACTCGATAATAACCACGGTGAACAGTTGTGTGTCATGGGTCACGTCGCACATCAAAATCACATTTGCATTGTGGCATTTTCCTCCCGTATGATTTAATGTGATGTGAAAAATGTACTATTTTAGTATTGTACTGGCTTGATGTTTGTTACACGCTACGTAAAAACAAGAATTTAATGACAATCATCAAGAATAATGTGCAGATGCATTATTGTCATTTAATTTTGCATTGTGATATTGATATTAAGAAGGAGGGGAAATGAAAATAAAGTCACAATGCATCATTTATTTTACCTTTGATTTTGTAGTGAAATGTATGGAAGCTTGTTTCCGCCACTGAATAAATAATTAATAATAATACTTGCGACTTATTATCTCACTATTGCAAGATATAAAGTCGCAATTATGAGAAATAGTCGCAATTGCGAGATATAAAGTCGGAATTATGAGAAATAGTCGCAATTGCCAGATATAAAGTCGGAATTATGAGAAAGTCGCAATTGCGAGATATAAAGTCGCAATTATGAGAAAGTCTCAATTGCAAGATATAAAGTCGGAATTATGAGAAATAGTCGCAATTGCGAGATATAAAGTCGCAATTATGAGAAAGTCGCAATTGCGAGATATTAAGTCGCAATTATGAGAAAGTCGCAATTGCGAGATATAAAGTCGCAATTATGAGAAAGTCGCAATTGCGAGATATAAAGTCGCAATTATGAGAAATAGTCGCAATTGCGAGATATAAAGTCACAATTCTGATAAAGTCGCAATTGCGAGATAAAGTCGCAATTCTGATAAAGTCGCAATTGCGAGATATAAAGTCGCAATTATGAGAAAGTCGCAATTGCAAGATATAAAGTCGCAATTATGAGAAATAGTCGCAATTGCGAGATATAAAGTCGCAATTATGAGAAAGTCGCAATTGCAAGATATAAAGTCGCAATTATGAGAAATAGTCGCAATTGCGAGATATAAAGTCACAATTCTGATAAAGTCGCAATTGCGAGATAAAGTCGCAATTCTGATAAAGTCACAATTGCGAGATATAAAGTCACAATTATGAGAAATAGTCGCAATTTTGAGATAAAGTCGCAATTCTGATAGTCGCAATTGCCAGATATAAAGTCACATTTCTGAGAAATAGTCGCAATTGCCAGATATAGTCGCAATTCTGATAGTCGCAATTGCGAAATATAAAGTCACAATTCTGATAAAGTCGCAATTGCGAGATATAGTCACAATTATGAGAAATAGTCGCAATTGCAAGATAAAGTCGCAATTATGAGAAATAGTCGCAATTGCCAGTTTAGTCGCAATTCTGATAAAGTCGCAATTGCTAGATATAAAGTCGCAATTATGAGAAATAGTCGCAATAGCCAGATATAAAGTCGCAATTATGAGAAACAGTCATAATTGCGAGGAAAAAAAGACATATTGCGAGTTTATCTCACAATTCTGACTTTATAACACGCAATTCTGACTTTATATCTTGCAATTCTGAGATATAAAGTTGGAATTGAGAGATGTAAGCTCGCAATTGTGAGAAAAAAAAGTCAGAATTGTGAAATAAAAAGTCGAAATTACCTTTTTTATTTTTCATTCTGTGGCGGAAACAAGCTTCCATAGAAATGTGACCCAGACACACTTTCATGACATTTACTCAAATCATAAATGTGAACTCTGGTTGATGTGGAGCAAGACCACTAGAAGGGCTGCTGAGTGTTTTCATGTATATTTATCAATTATTATTATTATTATTATTAATGTGTAGAATAGGTGTGGAGTAACTTGAACATAGCAAAACTCCTGTTCATCCTCAAACTACTGAATATAGAACCAAATTAAGGAGAGAGAAAAAAAAAAGGGAAAAAATGAATTTTTTGCGGGACATTAATGAAACATTTCGAGGTTTAAAACTGTGATTGCAGGTATTGTGTGTGTACAGGCTTCTGGGATATATATATTTATCTCTGAATATGAGTCGTGGCATTTCACATCCTGAGGGCAGGAGTAAGAGTGAGTAATAAGAAACAAAAGTACTCACATCATCTCTGTAAGATTACTGTATATGCATTCGGCTGCTGTCCTGTATGAGCTTCCGCACTCCACAAAGAAAATTAAAGCACATTTGAGGGGGAAAAAAAGCACATATGAGTGAATCTCACCAAAACAAGAACATGCCCAGGCCATTTTCACTCCAAAAATCTGAAAGAAATTACAAAAGTATTTTATTTTTCTGACAGAAAATGAGACCAGAAAAATCTCTCATTAATTTAATTAAATGTGGAAAAAAAAATATATTATTAAAATTGTCAAGCACAATTGTAAGTATAACTGGTTAGTTATCAATAAATAAAAATATATTAAAATATGAATTAAAAATGCAATGCAGGCTGTTATTTAAAACGTTTATTTTAAATAGACTAAAGTAAAATAAAATAAAATAATTTTGTTTTTGGCTTGAAACACACACACACACTAACGAGATTCACTCGAAAAAGACGGAGTGCATAAACATAAATTTGTGCTTAGAGACTGAAGAACATTTGAAATCATCAGTGTATTTTTCTGTATTTGACTCATTTTGACGATTAGGCTGAAATGAGAATTTCGTTCATGTTAATAGTCCATTTTAAGACATTGCACTTGTAAATAAATACCATTTTTAATACAGCATATTGTGTTGCTCTTATTTGAATGACAGGGTCCCCACACCTTCAGATCAATGCATTTCTATGACCTTTTCTGTCATTTGTGTAATTTTCTTGCATAACCATAATTGGAAATTATATATACACAGGTGAAACTCGAAAAATGAGAATATGGTGCAAAAGTTCATTTATTTCAGTAATTCAACTTAAAAGGTGAAACTAATATATTATATAGACTCATCACATGCAAAGTGAGATATTTCAAGCCTTTATTTGTTATAATTGTGATGATTATGGATTACAGCTTAGGAAAATCTTTTCACAATATTCTAATTCTGAAGTTGGGGTTTTCATATCTATAATCCATAATCATCACAATTATAACAAATAAAGGCTTGAAAGCTATATAATATATCAGTTGCACCTTTAAAGTTGAATTACTGAAATAAATGAACTTTTGCACCGTATTGTCATTTTTGGACCTTGAACCGTTTGGACCCCATTGGAGCCCATTATATGGAGAAAATCCTGGAATGTTTTCATCAAAAACCTTAATTTCTTTTCGACTGAAGAAAGAAAGACGTGGACATCTTGGATGACATGGGGGTGAGTAAATTATCAGCAAAAGTTTTTTCAAAAGCGAACTACTCCTTTAGGACCCTTGATCCTCACCTGACTATGGCTTTGTAAACTATATTCATGATGTGGTTTAAATTATAATGGACTGTGGTTCAGAAACAGTGACAATGTTACACACCCTTGGCTTACTCTGGCTATTCTCTGCTGTCCATATGTGTGTCCCGTTTGAGCCACCGTACCTTCTTAGAAAGAGAGGGCTGAGCCCTTAGTGCAACTCGCAACCGAAATCAAAAATCTACACACTGCACCTTTAACGGCTAATCGCTCATAGCAAACGTTTAAAATCGCTTTAAAATCTCCCTCATATTTCCTGCTCACGTAAAAAATATGAACCATTAGAAAATACCAGATCAGTTATTTTAAGCATATTTTTTTGTCTCGACTGGAAAAGCAGCACACGTTATGACAGAACGTTTTTTGTCTTTAGATTTATTGAGCTATGTACAAAAGATTGAACAGTTTGAACGCTTAAAACTTGTCGGGATGAAGCTCCATCTCGCTCTTGATCCTGTCCTCCACCAGGAGGGCCAGATTTGAGTTTGTCATGGGCAAGTTGTAGCTTACAAACACCTGCTTCTTTGTCTTCTTTGCTGAAGAGAGACAGAGACAAATAAATGCTTAGAAAACTAGTTGAACACCAGGGCCCGTATTCATTCTACAGAGGCGTATTGCATTCACTTGAAGAAAAAAAATCTACTGTTTTTCTGAATTAATGAGTTAATTTTTCAAGAGAAAAAAAAATGTTGCTCTGTTTTTCTGAATTAACGAGTTAATTTTTCATGAGAAATTTTTTTTGCTTTGTTTTTCTGAATTAATGAGTTAATTTTTCATGAGAAAAAAAAATTTTGCTCTGTTTTTCTGAATTAACGAGTTAATTTTTCAAGAGAAAAAAAAATTTTGCTCTGTTTTTCTGAATTAATGAGTTAATTTTTAATGGAATTTTTTTTTTTGCTCTGTTTTTCTGAATTAATGAGTTAATTTTTCAAGAGAAAAAAAAATGTTGCTCTGTTTTTCTGAATTAACGAGTTAATTTTTCATGAGAAATTTTTTTTGCTTTGTTTTTCTGAATTAATGAGTTAATTTTTCATGAGAAAAAAAAATTTTGCTCTGTTTTTCTGAATTAACGAGTTAATTTTTCATGAGAAAAAAAAATTTTGCTCTGTTTTTCTGAATTAACAAGTTAATTTTTCATGAGAAATTTTTTTTGCTTTGTTTTTCTGAATTAATGAGTTAATTTTTCATGAGAAAAAAAAATTTTGCTCTGTTTTTCTGAATTAACGAGTTAATTTTTCAAGAGAAAAAAAATTTTTGCTCTGTTTTTCTGAATTAATGAGTTAATTTTTCATGAGAAAAAAAAATTTTGCTCTGTTTTTCTGAATTAACAAGTTAATTTTTCATGAGAAATTTTTTTTGCTCTGTTTTTCTGAATTAATGAGTTAATTTTTCAAGAGAAAAAAAAATGTTGCTCTGTTTTTCTGAATTAACGAGTTAATTTTTCATGAGAAATTTTTTTTGCTTTGTTTTTCTGAATTAATGAGTTAATTTTTCAAGAGAAAAAAAATTTTGCTCTGTTTTTCTGAATTAACGAGTTGATTTTTCAAGAGAAAAAAAATTTTGCTCTGTTTTTCTGAATTAATGAGTTAATTTTTAATGGAATTTTTTTTTGCTCTGTTTTTCTGAATTAATGAGTTAATTTTTCAAGAGAAAAAAAATGTTGCTCTGTTTTTCTGAATTAACGAGTTAATTTTTCATGAGAAATTTTTTTTGCTTTGTTTTTCTGAATTAATGAGTTAATTTTTCATGAGAAAAAAAAATTTGCTCTGTTTTTCTGAATTAACGAGTTAATTTTTCAAGAGAAAAAAATTTTTGCTCTGTTTTTCTGAATTAATGAGTTAATTTTTCATGAGAAAAAAAAATTTTGCTCTGTTTTTCTGAATTAACGAGTTAATTTTTCATGAGAAATTTTTTTTTGCTCTGTTTTTCTGAATTAATGAGTTAATTTTTCAAGAGAAAAAAAAATGTTGCTCTGTTTTTCTGAATTAATGAGTTAATTCAGAAAAACAGCAAAAATAAATTTTCTCATGAAAAATTAACTCATTAATTCAGAAAAACAGAGCAAATTTTTTTTCTCATGAAAAATTAACTCGTTAATTCGGAAAAACAGAGTAGATTTTTTTTCTTCAAGTGAATGCAATACGCCTCCGTATCATTCTACGAATCCCCTCAGAAAACTCTTAATTTAGCTTAAAACATGTTACGTAGGAGTCTTAGTTTAAGAGCGATTCGGGACCGGTCTGAGAAATCCATCAAACGGGTCATTGTCTTGATGTAGCCTAAGTAATCACCTCAGTAAGTTTCATGATGATATCTAAAGATTAACATTTGTACCGATCTGTCGGATGCATTGAAGAGACACAAAACGCTATTTATTGTTTAAATTTCTTTTAAAAAATGACCAAATTTGAAAGTTGAGTCTGTCTATCAGTGTGTTGTCAGAGTCCTCTCTGCTCCGTGATGTATATTTCACTGCGTGAGAACATTGTGTGTGTGTGTGTGTGTGTGTGCGTGGCTTGTCAGATATAGTGACAATAATAAAGTGGGCGGGGCGTTGCAAACGTTGAATTCCCCGTGTCGAAACCCTCTACAGGCCTTTGTTATAATACATCATTTACATAAGATGATTGTATAATTATGTATATAACATTATGTAACATTTATGATTACTTGCTTTTGATACTTTATTTGAACTGAACATTGTAATTATATATGCATTTAGGTCATTTTAAAAGCTATTGTTTACTTAGGGCTATTTTTATTACCACAAAAATGTCCAGATTGCTCAATTAATCTTTATTTAAATAAATAATTGACCGATTGCTGAAATGACCGTGACAGACTGAGTGAAGTGGGTCTGGTGGATTGTAAGCAGTGGCATGTTCTTACTGAGTCTCTGAGCGAGAGCGCTGGGCGTCGTGTCGGACGTGTCTCCCAGAACCAGAGTCGACAGAGGAGAGGAATCCTGGGAGAAAAACAGCAAATACACGATAATATGAGCTGCAGAAAACACCCGAGTTACTGTCACATGTGAACTAGGGATGGGCAACGATTAATCGCGATTAATCGCATCCAAAATAAAAGTTTGTGTTTACATTATATATGTGTGTGTATAATTCATTTGTATATATAAATACACACACATGCATGTATATATATTTAAGAAAAATGTGTTATTAATATATCAAATATTTATATATAATATTAATTGTGTATAAATATATATAAAATATATACATGCACATATTTCTTAAATATATACATGCATGTGTGGGTATTTATATATACAAATTAATTATACACACACATATATAATCGTTGCCCATCCCTGAACCACATCAATAATACACCCTTATAAAAGAAATTGCCTATATATATATATATATATATATAGGCAATTTCTTTTATAAGAAATTACTTATAGACACACACACTCACACACACATACATATATATATATATATATATATATATATATATATATATATATATATATGTATGTGTGTGTGTCTATTAATTTCTTAATTTCTTTTATAAAGGTGTATTTTTTATTTGAAACATTAAAGTCTGTAGTGTTTAGAGAGAACGGTAGCGGCCCCTAATTTAATAACATATGATCATTTCAACAGAAGTGAATCAAACAAAACTAACTTTAGCTGGAAAATAACATTATTCAAGAACCGCTATAAAACCAAACCAATCTCTGTTACATTTAATTATATTAAGTTTATCTCTGTAAAGCTGCTTTGAAACAATCTACATTATTAAAAGCACTATATAAATGAGGATGACTTGACTTGAAATATTTCTCTGATTGGTTACACACACACACACACACACATAGTACGCTGGTACGATGTGTCACTCTAAACTACGCAAAAATCTAGTGGTGTGTGTATATATATATATACACAACGTATGTACATACATGACACACACACACGCAAGATAATGTCTTAGATAAAGCAGGACTCACATATTTACTCCCGATGGACACGGCCAGGTTGGACAGCACCGGGCCGGACCCGACCCAGAGGAAGAACCCGCCGCTCAGCTTCATCACGTGGAAATGAACCAGTTGCTCCAGAATCTTCTCTGAGAAATCATGAACAGTGATGCCCTGCACAGACGCCTGAGTGCTGGAGTCACCGTTCTCCGCAGTCTCCATCCCGATCCGCCTTCACACAGATAACAAACCACGCAGAACTCGCATAATGAAAGTAAAAACCAAAACACACACACACGCGCGCGCCTCGCTCTTCCCCAGTTCCGCTCAGAGGCTGCAGCGACACCCGCCGGTCTGGAGGACGACTTCCGGAAACAGAACCAGCAGGGATTTTACGTTAAAATAGGGGTGGATGATTATGATTTCACTTTTTTTAACGTTAGTTAGTGTGTAATGTTGGGTAAAATTGCTGTTTGTGCATAAACATCTGCAAAGTTGCGACGCGAGCCTGTAGCGTCACCCGCTGGTCTGGCGGAAAAGTGCCGTAAACAACACATATATTTGTGTTGTATTTGTGTTGTATTTCTACTAGATTTGAGTGTATTATTGTTATTACAACACTAAAAATTATGAATCATTTACTTATACAATATTTAAATCTTGTTGACATGCACAGTGAACAAACACGCTGTATTTTTAAATGACAAATATTAACAAATGTATCACTCCATGTCAGCTAATAATGTTAACTAATGCATTTTATCGTGAAGTGTTACCACTTCATGTTGTGCGGTATATTTGAAGCAAGTCTTGAATGCTTTTAATGCGTGCTTGAAAGCAGAGCTGGAAAAGTCGATAAGAGTGTTTCACTTCCCAGTGGCTCAAGCCCGCAGTGTCACGCTGGTCTGCACTGGTTTCACTAACTATCATCTGCTCAGTGTGTGTGTGTGTGTGTGTGTGTGTGTGTGTGTGTGTGTTAGTGCTCATTCTGGGTCCGCAGGTGCTGGGATGAGCGCGGGGGCGTCCCTCTCGACGCTCTGGCCCCTCAGCGTCCCCTGAGATTGATCACTCAAGGACAGGACGGAGGAATGTTTACGTGTGTGTGTGTGTGTGTGTGTGTGTGTGTGTGTGTGTGTGTGTGTGTGTGTGTGTGTGTGTGTGTGTGTGTGTGTGTGTGAGTGCATGTACAGCACCCTGAGCTGGGGAATTGAAGGGGATTTTCTGACATTCTCGCAATCTCTAATGTGTACAACTGTCAGCAATGTCAAGTCAAATCACCTGCAGCTTTAAACTCTCAGAAAAAAAGGTACAAAAGCTGTCACTGAGGCTGTACCTTTTCAAAAGGTACACTTTTGTACCCAAAGGCTGCATATCGGTACCTTAAGTGGTACATATTAGCACCTAAAATGTACATATTAGCACCTAAAATGTACGTAAAATGTACATATTAGCACCTAAAATGTACATATTAACACCTAAAATGTACATATTAGTACCTAAAATGTATATATTAGGACCTAAAATGTACATATTAACACCTAAAATGTACTAACACTTAAAATGTACTTATTAGCACCTAAAATGTACATATTAACACTTAAAAAGTACTTATTAGCAATTAAAATGTACATATTAACACCTAAAATATATTAACACTTAAAATGTACTTATTAGCACCTAAAATGTACATATTAGCAGCTAAAATGTACATATTAACACCTAAAATAGCACCTGAAATGCACTTATAGCACCTGAAATGAAATGGACAAAAGTTTACCTTTTGAAAAGGTACAGCCCCAGTGACAGCTTTTGTACCTTTTTCTGAGAGTGTATAATAGGGAATTAAAGTAACATTAATAGCTCTATATTAAGTTATTGTCCAGCTAACGTTAGTTTTGATTGATTCACTTCTGCTGCAAAGATCATTAGATATGAAGTGGTCGCTGAAAACAGAAAATGGCCGTTCATTTGCACGACAGCAGTGTTTGGCGGCTCGAGAACACAAACTTCGAAACAGGTTCCAAGTTTTGAGAAACGTCATCATCTCTGTGTAAACTTCAAAAAACACTGACGGCGTGTACATGCATCCCAGCGAGCATTTTTGCGTTTAAAAGACGTCACAGCCCAGATGTCTATGCTAAATCTAGGTAAAGTTTGGGCTGTCAGTGTCTAAACCATCGCCCAAGAATACACTGGTCATCAATTAGAGCATGTCAAAGAAATGATTTGTCAAAGTTGACTTTGCTTACATGATGGAATATCAAACATCTCGCAAGTTATTTTGGCAAAAACGACATGAAACCAAATTCAAGGTTATTTAGAAGAGTGTTACTCATAGCCGGACTATATCGGGTCTATAGTAGATGGTAATATGACTGCTATTGCTTGCTGGGATAGTGTTTAGTCTCTATGTTTGTTTGATTATGTGCGCAATAAGTCATTATTGTAATTGGTTACAATAAGGTTTGTTAGTTAACTGAAATGAGCAATACATTTGTATTTATTAATATTTGTTAATGTTAGTTAATAAAACTGCTGTTCATTGTTTGTTCATGTTAGTGTGCATTTGCAAAATAATCATTGGGGGAGTTGTACTATAATCTGTATAAAACATAATGCCGGTACGTTGTGTATTCTGCTGTGGTTTTGTTTTATATCATTAAACTAAATAAAATGAGAAATGTTGCCTTGGCAAATGCAACTAGCTGACATAAAACAAGTTGACGTATTTTAAAAATGTATTGAAAATTATTTATTTATTTTTGAGAATGCATGCAACAGTTTTCATCAATAACCACACTGATAAAAATGAGATAATTAAATGCTACAGGAAAAAAAAAATGTAATTTCGACATTAAAAAAAAAAAAATTCAGACAAGAATAAAAAAAGTTAATCTTATATTAATACTCAATTCAAGTGTGTAGAAATTAAAGCGTAAATATCAACGATATAAAATTAAGTTAAACCTACTCAACTTTTCTAATACTGGTGTTCCCATCATGCACTGGGGCATGAATAATTAATGTGATTGATTTTTCACTGTTTTCCAGCTTTACACCGTTTTATCATTTCTGTTGTTATTAGGTTCAGTAACTTGCCATTTTGTGACATTTAGATTTATTTTCTACTCAAAATTTCCAAATAAAACATATATTTTAAAAGCATGGGTAAAATTCAATGATTTTACCCATTTGTTTAAAAAAATATATATTGTGTTGAATTTACTGAACTCTATATGTGAAATAAAGTAAATTAAAGTTATATTAAAGTAATATTTACTTAATTACTTCATGAATGATAACTTGAATAGTTTTTACCTGATAATAACAGGAGAGTTGTACAGAGTGAAATTTACTTAAAATGTGTTTTTTTAAAATGTGGATTTTATCAAGTAAATCCTACAATTTTTTTTTTTCAGTGCACCTGATGTTGAGTTTAAAACCATCCAATGCAAGTCTGATATTAATGTGGTTTGCTTTTATTAAGGCCTAATTCAAGACCAAACCCTAAAGTGAGCCCTGAGAACATCTGTCCTGGGTAAACAGGCCTTGGCTTCCTCTAACACACCATATTTGATTAGGACATTTACTGTTTCTTGCTTTTGGGACAAGGTGTTGAACTCTTTTAGCAACTCTGGTTTTCCGGTTTTTCTTTCAGTTCAAATGAGAAAAGCCTGTGTGTGTTTTTTTGGCATGTGTGAAAGAATATGGCAGCAGCTGTTGCTGGATTATGGACAGAGGGGGGCAAAGGGCTCTGTTGCCGGGCAGAAATTATCACATTTAGAAACACGACCTGTTAACATTGCAATTGCAGGTCTGATGGTGCATTAGTGAGAGCTCACCTGGTTAAGGGGATAGTTCACCCAAAAATTAAAATTCTGTCTTAATTTACTCAGGGCCCATTGCCTTAGTATGGGGGGAAAATACTATAGAAGTCAATGAGGTCCATGAACTGCTTGGTTACTCCTATTTTTCAAAATATCGTAACAGAAGAAAGAAATTCATACAGGTTTGGGTGAGTAAATTATGAGAGAATGGTCATTTTTGTCTGAACTGTATCTTTAAGTAAACTTGTTCAAGTAGAAATCAATGAAAAAGCTTGTTTGACCCAGTATAAAGGCCCATTCACAAGAAAAAAGGACAATTATAAGCATAAAGTAGATAACTATATCAGCGTTCACACCTCTGTTTATTATAAAAGCGTGTGTGACTGTCACTTTAAATGTTCAAGCTCTTAACAGCATGATGGATTCTGATTGGCTGTCAACGTTTGTATCGTTCATCAACGATTCAAACGATCTCGTTTCTCTGTGACGCCGTGGTGTGAACTATGCTCTTTAATTATGAGGTAAATATGTATTGTTTTTATAATAGTCTATCATCTTTGATGTGAACGAATTAAATATGGTTTCAAAAATCGTTCTAAATGTAAAAGCCACATAGAATCGCTTTCAAAATTAATCATTTTTCAGCTGATGAAGCGGTAAAGCATTGACAGCCAATCAGAATCCATCCTGCTTTAACGAACTCGAGCATTTAAAGCGACAGACCTGCTTATATAGCTATATTTTGATCGTCGATCCTAATGTCTCCTCATTCTGACTTAGGTGATGGTGTTACTTTATTAAAAGTGATCAGAAGCGCATTTTTACCACAAAATATGAAGTGAAATAAAAGCTCACATTTCTATAAATAAATCACATGTCTTCATTGTCCTCAAAACAGCATCATCTTAACCATTACAGTCATCATCTGAGAAAACAAACTCTCTGAAACTGACAGTCATGTGAAGAAACTCGAGCTCGGAGAAAGTGGAGTGTTTCACAGATCCTGCAAGAGTGAAATTGAACTTTCCCTGTTTTCAGGCGAGGAAAGGAAAGTGCGAGAAATCTCACAAGATAGTCAATCTCGGTCTCATGTTTTGTAACTTTCTAACAGGAGTTTTGCACATTTGTATCTGTGTGTGTGAGGAAGTCAGAATGAAAGACCCAGACAAGGTGGAAAAGAAGGGTTTTTAGGCTACTTTGCTTTCCAAAAGTGTTAATGGAGCAAAATAAGCTGCAAAAGTAGATAATGCGTCCACAGAGTCAAAATCAGAACATATTGCTCATCTTCAATGGGAAAATTACAAACACAGTATGTCAGGTATTGTGCATTCGCTCTTAAAGTGACAGCAGCCTAATATTCCTGCGGCCGTCTGTGTTTATAATATTAATCAAACAAAAGACAAAGAACAATCACTCAATTCTCTGAATATCTTTAGTAACTTTAATAAGCATTAATACATTTTTCATGGCTGGTTAAAATTTTTTATTGGCAGATGTGGCACAAAAAAAAAAGTTTTAGGCTGTGTTTAAAAGTAATGGATTTACCCGTTTATTTATTTTGATAGAAAAATGGATTTAATTAATTATACTAATATTGTATATGATATTTTTCTCATTTTTGGTGCAACATGAGGTTTCGGTCCCAAAGGCTGCTGGTGAACGACACACACTATTTCCTGCAGGGCTTCAAACACAAATATATATATGTTCTTAAATACACATTTTAGCCAACCTTGTCAGTTTCATATAGTGTCACAACATCAATCGAAACAAAGCCGTTCTCATGGGTGTGTGAGTGCGTGCGAGAGTGCGTGTGAGACAGTGTGTGCTATATGTGAGTGTGTGTGCGTATATGAGTGCTTGTGTGTGTGTGTGTGTGTGTGTGTAAGTGCTCATGTATGCATGTACAGGTGAAGGGCTGTACTGTGTGTATTTATGATCATATGCTGGTGGTGTTTTTTGAAGGATGTTTCTGATATTCTCAAATCTCTCGTTCATCTTTCCTGTGAACAACACTGATGCTAGACACGCATTCAGTAGAAGAAATAAAAGACTCTGCAAATAAAAAAAGAAATAAAATATAAGAAATAAAAGGTATAAGAGGCATTTAAGGCATCAAATATTTCAATCTAAGACTAAGTTCAAATCCAATATGGAAGAGAAAAGCAAAATACAAGTTGGTTTTAATACTTAAAATGAAATAAATACAGAAAAGTATAAGAAAAAAATAGTTTGATGTAATGCAAATAAACCCGTTCTCATCATATGGAACATGTTTATGATTTAACATGACAGGATTTCTCAGGAGATGCATGAAGTTGAAATAAACGATATTGATTCCGAAAATATTGTTAAATATAAACTGTGTTAAATACGGTCCGGTAAAGCTGCTCTCACTCATGTTAATAGTTGACTGTGTGTTCCTTCAAGTCAGTCTCATCATATGATTAACAGATTATATTTACATTTATTTGGCTTATTATTATTATAGGGTTTTTTTTTTCACATTTTTGCACCATTATTTCATCCCATCCTTCAGTTTGTTCATAGATGACATTTCTGGAAACATTTCAAGGTCAAATCAACAAAGAAAACAGATTCACTTAATGTCTTTAATTTCATGACTTAACAGTTTTGTGAGAGTGTGTGCTGAACAGACGAGGTAAGAGTTATGAGTTAAGACGAGTCAACAGGTGCTTCGCTTGCAGACGACGGGATTCATTTGCATATCCGGCCATCAAAACCACAAGACAGATTTCTGGGAAAATGTTTGCATTTTTGGGTCAAGGATAATAAAATAAAAAAAATAAATTAAAACAAAATTAAATTAAATTAAATAAGATACAATAAAATGGGAAAAATTAATAAATAAATAACCTATAACATTAAATTAAATTAATGTATAAGATAACATCATAAAATTGAATTAAATTGTATTAATATAAATAAATAACAGCATAACATAACATTAAATACTATTTTACTTCAAATTAAATTAATAACATAACAAATTTTAAATAAAAAAATAATATAACAAGATAAAATTAAATTAAATAAAAATACACAGTCTAAGCTGATAATTATATTTCCACGAATGATGCTAATTTCTGAGTTGAATCGAGTTTCTTGTAGAACTGGTTGATCAGTGGATTCCCATATAATAACTATAATTATATTTGAAAGCAACAAAATAATAAAACTTCACGAGCATGCTGCTAACTAAAATCGGTCAAGCTTATAAATGTGTGAATATCATTAGTTAGATCAAGTATCATTTCAAACTGTAACGTCTCTTCTTGTAAAGTGTGTTTTGCAATGTTTTGATATTTAACATCAATGCATTTTATAATGCGATGTGAACACCTTTAGGTACTCATAACAGCATTACAACAGCTTGTTCATGAGTGTTAGTGATGTCTGATTGGATTATTAGACATTGCATAAAGGTTTCTATTAATGTTTGCACCCATGGAGGAGACTGTTATTGAGTGTGTGTTGCTGAGTAATATAGTCCCGAGGACAGTCATAACACGAGGAGCGCGGACACACACACAGGTGCACATCACCAGTAAAACTGCTCTGTCATTTAACACTGGGGGAATTTGAGGCTTTAAACTGGTCCCGTCACGTCACGTCTGAGCAATAATCATCTGTCATATTCAGAAACACATTCACAGGAACACAGCTTCAACGCTAAACCATCACAGTGGCATAAAGCTAGCTCATGTTCTATACTGCAAAAGAATTAGGGTTAGTACAAGTCTTTCTCAATGTTTTTCTAGTTTTTTCCGATGCAAAAAAAAACAAAAAAACATTTTAAGCAGCAAAATTACTTCAAAATTACTTTTTTCAGAAAAATGCATCAAAATGGAGTTTGTTTAACACCCTAACAACCACATAGCAACCACTCAGAACACCCAAGGAACCACCTGAACAACATGAATAAGCCATATCTCAGCACCAAGAATAAATACATGCCAATATAAGGTCAGAAACATAAATCTTGTTTTCACTATTATTTTAATGATCACATTTACCACACCCTAGCAACCACCCCGAATACCCAAGCAACTGCCTAAAAAACACCTTAGCAACCACCCAGAACACCCTAGCAACCACCCAGAATACCATAGCAACCACCCAGAACACCCTAACAACCACATAGCAACCACTCAGAACACCCTAGCAACCACCTGAACAACATGAATAAGCCATATCTCAGCACCAAGAATAAATACATGCCAATAAGGTCAGAAACATAAATCTTGTTTTCACTATTATTTTAATGACCACATTTACCACACCCTAGCAACCACCCCGAATACCCAAGCAACTGCCTAAAAAACACCTTAGCAACCACCCAGAAAACCCTAGCAACCACCCAGAATACCATAGCATCCACCCAGAATACCCTAACAACCACATACCGACCACTCAGAACACCCTAGCAACCACCTGAACAACATGAATACGCCATATCTCAGCACCATACAGACATGTTTGTTGACTCGTATGTAATCATGTACCACACCCTAGCAACCACCCCGAATACCCAAGCAACTGCCTAAAAAACACCTTAGCAACCACCTAGAATGCACTAGCAACCACCCAGAATACCAGAGCAACCACCCAGAACACCATAGCAACCACCTAGCAACCACCTGAACAAAATGAATTAGCCATATCTCAGCACCAGAACATCGTAAACACATGTTTGTTGACTCGTACGCAAAAATGTACAATCTAGCAAACAGATTTTTCATGTAGCGAGACTTAATATTTTCAAGCATATTGGATTGAGAGTGACATAAATCTGATTAATGTTATTCCATATTCAATAATGCAAAAAATACATTAGGGTTAAACTATACAATGGCAACAATATAAGTATTTTTCTATTGTTTTCCAGTGCAAATATCTTAACATTCTTAAATCCAGATGCATTGACTGGAGAAGCAAAAAATATTCCTGAAAAATACTTAAGAATGAAATTAGTTTAATTGTAAAGCAAGAACAAATACATGCTATCAGGAAAATACAAATAAATCTTGTTTTTTTTAAGATGATATTACAGACCCGTTTATTTTAAGCACATGCAAACTCATGCATTTCAGTTAGCAAGACTTAATATCTTCAGGCATTTTGCTTTCCAAATCTCGATTTAGGAATGCTTAGATATTTGTACTGGAAAACAAGAGTAAAATGCTGAGTAAAAGTGAACTTGAGCTTCACATCTGCGGGAGGATCGAGATGCTCCACCCCAAAACAGGCAAATACTGCATCTCAAAACTGAACTCCACGAGTTATCAAAACCACATCTCTGCTGAACACACACAGCTGAGGAGAACACAGCTTTAACACACCTGAAAATGTCGGGAAGCTCCGGGAACGGGAAGCTGCGTCAGTGGCTGATTGAACAGGTGGATTCTGGGAAATACCCCGGGTTAGTGTGGGAGGACCCGGAGCGAAGCACCTTCAGGATCCCGTGGAAACACGCGGGGAAGCAGGACTATAACCGGGACGAGGACGCGGCGCTCTTCAAGGTGATGTACGCACACTACAATCTCAATAATAAAACATGCATGCTTATAAATGTCGTTTTTTTAAATGTCTTGTCTCAAAGTGTGTTTTTGCATCTTTTTTTTTTTTTTTTTGCAAAAAAAGCCACTTGTTTTTTTTCGATATTTTACATTTTATAATGCATGACATTCATGGTCTCTCGTGCTCTTCGCGTATCGGTCAAAAATGACAGATTTCAATGAAAGGAATGTACTAGCCTATATTTTAGTTTGTTAAGGTTTCTTTTTATTATTTATTAATTATTTGTATTTTTAGGGTATTTTATGATACTAAATTATATTTACGCTGTATTATAATCTATTTATTCACTTTTTGTGTGTAGACCTGAAAATGTAAAAACTGTGGTAAATTTTGAATTCTTTAGAGCAACAGACTGTAGTTTGGTTTCTTTTTAAAAACGACACTTGACAGATTATTGCCGAAGTGAAAAATGTTTTTAAAAGTGTACTTAAAAAATTACAGAATTTTATATTTAGAGTTTGAATTCTATTTTGAATTTTTATATGAAATCTATATTTTCTATCTAAATCAAAGCTATAAATCTAAACAAGTTGTGTTCCAAATTTAAATCTGAGCTTGATATCTCAACAAATGAGTGTTCAGTGAGAGTGTGTGTGGCTGCAGTACCGAACGCTTCCACTAGGAAACTCGTCTCCCATTAGAGCGCTAGTGGGACTTTTTTTTTTTTTTACAGGACCATGTATTTTCGAATCATGTCCATGAATTATTGTGTGTGTGTTTTCACATAATAGCAATACCATACCAAGTTTTGTACCATTGCGATGAAGTAAAATAATTTTTTTATTTTTTTTTATTTTTAATTGACCGAATTGTAAAATTGCCCGAAGAGCACCAGGGTTTAGTGTCTGAACATGCTGCTGATATGCAATAATAACACATAATATAATGCTGTATATGAACATGCACATTAGTTCAGCATTATATAACAGGTTGCTGCTGGTTTGTTGGAGCAGGCCTGGGCTCTGTTCAAAGGGAAGTATCGTGAGGGAATCGATAAGGCGGATCCTCCGACCTGGAAGACGCGTCTCCGGTGCGCGCTGAACAAGAGCAGCGACTTCGAGGAGCTCGTGGGCCGAAGCCAGCTGGACCTATCAGAACCCTTCAAAGTCTACCGGGTTATTCCTGAGGGAAGCAAAAGAGGTACACACACACAAGCTTCCTATAAGGGTGCCCCATAGACACACATTAATATTACATTTAAATATAATATGAGATAATTACAATATATATATATATATATATATATATATATTAGGGCTGCCAAAATAAAAGTTTTCTAAACCTGCTGCTGTCTGTAATTAATAATTACAGTACCTAAAAGTAATTAATCAAACAACAGAGAAAATCACTCAAAACATCTTCTGTTATGTGCACTTCATGCACATCATGATTAATTACAGAAACATTTTTTGTAACAACAGAACATTTTTTTTAATTGATTGGCATCACTAATGTATATAATATATATACATATAGACACAATTTTAGAAATTTATATATATATATTATATTATATAAATAATATAAAAAAGTACACATTTATATATATGAATAATAATAAAAAACTTTTTTTTCATTAAAATGTTAATAATATATAAATAAATATAAAAATTAGAAATAAGTAGGCTATATATGTATATTACAAATACAAATGAATAAAACATTTTATTACATTTAATTTAATTACTCATTTCCCCTCCATTTCAGGACCAAAACCATATGAGAAAGTTTCCACAAGCTCAGTTCACCAAAACTACCCGTTCTGTCCCTCATATCAGCCTGTGGAGGCTCAGGTAACACAAGCCCAAACAAGTGTCTGGCAAACTACAACTAAATGAAAATCTACAGTAATACCTGGCCATGATAATATGGATGAGAGATGAAAATGAACGTATGATTGTAGTGTTTCTGTGGGCGTCTCCACAGGTGTTCAACTTCCTGTCAGTTCCTGACCGAAGCTGGAGGGACTTCCTGTGTGAGCAGAACTCACTGTCAGACACTCACTCCAGCCAGAACTCACGCTGGGACACAGGTAATTACTCTATGTGTGTGTGGTCATTTGTTTATTAGATATATTGTCATTTAAAATGAAGAGAATGTGTGTGTGTGTCCAGGGTACCAGATAAGTGGATCTTTCTACAGCTGTAACACATTTGACTCGCCTCCATCACCGTTCAGCCTAGAGACCAGCATGAGATCAGCAGAGGCCATGGCACTGTCAGGTACACACTCCCTAACAACAGCCTAAAACCCACATAAAACAACCTAAAAACCAATAGCAACCTATAAATGCTCCAGTAACCACTAAGAACATCTTAGCAACTACATACTCATGACCTACAGTATTAGCAACAGCCTAGCAACCACCTAGCAACTACCTACAAATGCCCCAGTAACCACTGAGAACATCTTAGCAACCATCTTGCAACAGCCTAGCAACTACCTATAAATGCCCCAGTTACCACTTGGAACATCTTAGCAACCACCTACCAACAGCCTAGCAACAACCTACAAATCACCCAGTAACCACTGAGAACATCTTAGCAACCATCTTGCAACAGCCTAGCAACTACCTATAAATGCCCCAGTAACCACTTGGAACATCTTAGCAACCACCTACCAACAGCCTAGCAACAACCTACAAATCACCCAGTAACCACTGAGAACATCTTAGCAACCATCTTGCAACAGCCTAGCAGCAACCTACAAATCACCCAGTAACCACTTAGAGCATTTTAATAGTAACCACTTATAATATTTTAGCAGCTGTCTAGCAACCGCCTACAAATGTCCCAGTCACCACTAGACCATCTTAGCAACCACCTACCAACAGCCTAGCAACAACCAACAAATCACCCAGTAACCACTAAGAACATCTTAGCAACCATCTTGCAACAGCCTAGCAACTACCTATAAATACCCCTGTAACCACTTGGAACACCTTAGCAACCACCTACCAACAGCCTAACAACAACCTACAAATCACCCAGTAACCACTGAGAACATTTTAGTAACCACTTAGAATATTTTAGCAGCTGTCTAGCAACCGCCTACAAATGTCCCAGTCACCACTAGACCATCTTAGCAACCACCTAGCAACATCCTAGCAACTACCTACAAATGCAATGATCTCTGTTTTCCATTGTTTGTTCACGTGTTCTCGCCGGTCTCTGAATGTCTCCCAGACCCGCGTCTGCAGGTGACGGTGTTCAGCGGCGAGACTCTGTTCGCTGACGTCACGGTGACGAGTGTCGAGGGCTGTCGACTGGCTCCTCCCCCTGACAGCTGGAGCCCCGGCGGCCCCGAGTTGGTTCCTCTTCCTCAGGAGGAGCGAGGAGCGCTGGAGGGAGGCGTTCTGCTCTGGATGACGCCCGATGGCCTGTACGCCCGCTGCTTCTGCCAGAGCCAGGTGTACTGCGACACGACACACACACACCTGCGCGACAAACTCGGTCAACTAGAGAGGGAGCAGACCAGCAAAGTCCTGGACACACAGATCTTCCTCACAGGTTAGAAGTCTCTCACTTAATCCAACACTGAAGTGATTAAACTGCAGTTCCTCCACTGGCCACTAGAGGCGCTGCAGAACAGAGTCAATCCCATAGAGCCGCATGTTAAAATGCTCAACTTTACAGCAGAATAAAACATGTTTACAGTCTGGTGCAAAAAGTGGTTTTGGTCTATATCGCTAATTCTGACTCATGACGACTAATTTTTTTATAACTCATCCGTTTAAATTATATTAAGCCAATGTTCAAAATGTCTTTGTTCGCCTTGTTTTCCTCCGGAGGCACAGAATAAAAAAAGTAATTGCGATTTTTTTTTATCGTTTTATCTTTTTGCACGATATAAAGTCGTAATTGTGAAAAAAACGTCAGACTAGCATGATATAAAGTCGCAATTGTGAAAAAAACGTCAGATTAGCATGATATAAAGTCGCAATTGTGAAAAAAACCTCAGATTAGCATGATATAAAGTCGCAATTGTGAAAAAAACGTCAGATTAGCATGATATAAAGTCGCAATTGTGAAAAAAACCTCAGATTAGCATGATATAAAGTCGCAATTGTAAAAAAAACCTCAGATTAGCATGATATAAAGTCGCAATTGTGAAAAAAACGTCAGATTAGCATGATATAAAGTCGCAATTGTGAAAAAAACCTCAGATTAGCATGATATAAAGTCGCAATTGTGAAAAAAACCTCAGATTAGCATGATATAAAGTCGAATTGTGAAAAAAACGTCAGATTAGCATGATATAAAGTCGCAATTGTGAAAAAAACGTCAGATTAGCATGATATAAAGTCGCAATTGTGAAAAAAACGTCAGATTAGCATGATATAAAGTCGCAATTGCGAGAAAAATTCAAAGTCAGAATTGTTAGATAAAAAGTTGCATTTGCGAGTTATAAAGTCAGAATGGCGTGATATAAAGTCGGAATAGCAAATTATTAAGTCAGAAATGCGTAATATAAAGTCAAAATTGTTTGACAAAAGTCAGTATTGCGTAATATAAAGTCAAAATTGTTTGACAAAAGTCAGTATTGCGTAATATAAAGTCGCAATTGCGAGTTATAAAGTCAGAACTGCGTGATATAAAGTCGCAATACCTTTTTTATTTTTTAAGCTTCCGTAACAAAGGCTGCCCTGACGTCTAAATGGCATCCTTAAAGTCGACATGAAACGGAAGTTGCGCTAGTCGTTACTCCCCTATAGTGATGAATATCGAGCGAAACGCTTCTGGAACAAGAACAAATGTGGGCGGGGCTTGATTCGGTCTGTGGGGAATTGATTGGATGGTTTTGGTTTGCTATTGGCTGATCTCATGTGAGTGACAGGTTGCCCCGCCCACATCATCAGAGAAGATTCAAGAATTTAGTAGGGCTGTGCAAAAGTTAATTGCGATTAATCGCATCCAAAATAAAAGTCTGTGTTTACATAATATATTTGTGTGTGCAGTATATAATTATTTTGTATATATAAATACACACACATGCATGTATATATTTAATAAAATGTGTTATTCATATATAAAATATTTATATTTATATAATATAGATTATGTATTTATAAATATATACAGAATTTAAGCGCAAATAATTCTTAAATATATACATGCATGCATAGGTATTTATATATACAAAATAATTATATACAGCACACACACACATATTATGTAAACACAGACTTTTATTTTGGATGCGATTAATCGCAATTAACTTTTGCACAGCCCTAGAATTTATGATTCAACATAAATTTTATGACAAATCATTTATAATAAATACTACAGTATTCCATAAAAATAATCAATTTTGATTTCATGATGACTTTTAATACAATATTCACTCACTCATGCAGAACTCCAGGCTTATTTCCTGCACGCACGTCCTCCTCCGCGATTCTACGTGCAGCTTTTCTTCGAGAGCTGTGACCCCTCTGCAGACAAGCGACCCCTGACCGTTCAGGTAGTGACCTTTGACCTCTCCATTCACACTGTTCACCTCCACACGATCAGACACCGCTCTCTTCTGCTGTCCTCAGGTGGAGCCGCTGTTCGCCCGGCAGATGACGCTCCTCCTCCAGCAGGGCGGCGTCGGTTACACAAGAAGCACCTATGAACTTTCACCTCTGACCCCTGAGCAGATTTACACACATCCAGATTTCCCTGCCATCAACGGACACCAGACGCATGGGAACTTCATCCAACAGTGACCCTTCAGGAGTTACGCGACGTTTCTAGATTTTACTGTGTATCGGCAAAGGAAAATACAGCAATTTGTAATTAGCAGTTCATATTAATGACTCAAAATCAACATGTTTACGGTTTCAGAGCCACGTAGCAATAAATGCATTAATCCAAAGTGTGTACAGGTCTTCCAAAACAAAATACATCATAAATAACTATACGATTATATATAATAATAATGAAATATTTCTGTGGCTGTATCTAATTAATAATGTTTATATTTTTGTTATTCTCTCTGCTTGGGGCTAAACTCAGGGACTAAATGAATGTACGTGTTATTATGTGAATACCTACAGTACAATAAAAAACATGTGATTTCAGGAACACCATCATAACTTTACAGTTTAATAATGCTGTAAAGTGCAGCATTAACTGTAAAGTGTTCCTTCAATCAGAAGTTTGCTTGAGTAAATCGTCACATTTATTTATGACTTACAGATTGAACGTAAACATTTACAGGTGAAACTCAAAAAATTTGAATATGGTGCAAAAGTTGGTGCAAAATATTATATAGACTCATTACATGCAAAGTGAGATATTTCAAGCCTTTATTTGTTATAATTTTGATGATTATAGCTTAGAGATTATTAAAACCCCAAAAGCAATATTAGAATATTGTAGCCCTCAAACTGTATTCACTTTATAGCCCTTAATCCTGTAATTGTGGACAAATGTGGGCACAGAGGACTGATCCTAATTTTAATTTATTATAAATGTTATATCACTGTCTTCGATAAAGTTTTGTCTATCCATTTATGGTGTTTTTTATTTTATTTTGGGGGTATTTTTGAAGTTATTTACTTCAAAATGTACCATATTTTCTATATAAATTATGCTTATTTATATATAAATATTTTTTATTATTATTTTTTACATTCAAATATCATTCTAATAAATTCTTAAAACCTAAAACCTAAAGATGAAGTGACTTTTCTGTCACCTGGTGTCTTATTTTGGCTTATTTTAGAGAACTCTAAATTACAGTTTTTCCTATTCATTTCTATGGGTGCCCATTTTTGACCCAAATACGAGATTAAGGAGTTTTTCTTTGTAAAATTGAGTAAAAAAAAATTGTGTGTGTTCAGGAGGTAAACTTAGGAAAAGTAGCCAAGTCTTGCACCGCTCAGACCAAGGGAAGTATTTTTTAAAAATAAATCAAAACTATTTTGCCCACATTTTTTCAGAATACGGTTTTAGGGTTAAAAAGGTTTTCATTAGCTATACACCATAATCATCACATAAAGAAATATCTCACTTTGAGTCTATATAATATATTAGTTTCACCTTTTAAGTTGAATTACTGAAATAAATGTACATTAATAAAATAAAAATAAAACTTTTACACAATATTCTAATTTTTAGAGTTTCACCTGTATGCAAGTATTAAATATTATACATTTTATTGCCCCTTAAATGAACAAAGCACGAGTCATTAATTTCTTCATTTATTGCATTTATTTGGTTCACTTTAAACACAGAAAAGCACAATAAATATAACATTCACTGATTACCATACACAACTGGACAGTGTTTGAAATCAGAGTGAAACACTAATAAACATTTTTTTTCCCCTACATGGATCACATAATACGCTTTTGGATTGAACACGGTTAGTTAATGCCCACAGATGCTGTCTAGTAGTGAAATGAGTGACTTCAACCAATCAGACCCCGTGCATCTGTTCACACCGATGTCCCGACGAAACAGGAAGTGACATCAGTCAGAGAGTGATTGCATACACAAACCCACAGTGAAGTGGTGAACCTGATTTGCCCGAAACTGAAGCAACATGTTTACTAGTGAGATAGTGTTCAACAATAATACTGGCATCTCTTTATTTCAAGTGCTTCCCTTTTAAACGATCTAGAAAGGTCCCTAAAATATCACAAAACAGTAAAACAATCGTCACGTGGTGAACATGATTATACGTCACACATTCAATATAAAAAACTCAAATACAAAAAGAAAACAATATAAAACATCGGAGAACGAGGCAAATAAAACACTTTGGTCAAAACGAAAGTATTCGCGGTACATATTTCCAGGACGACGTCCTTTCGAACATGAAAACGCGCCGAATGAACGAAACGCATCAGATCGCCGCCAATGTAAACAAACATATTTTCAATTTGAGCAACAGACCCTGACGCGACAGATTTGGCCAATGAATGCGGGTCTTCGGCATCCCGAGTATCGAGCGACTCCTCTCCGTTCACGTACACAGAGGTGTTTATATATCGGTTATATTTCAGCAGGAGAACGTCTCTAGAGAACATTGCATGCTGGGATGGCGTCGGAGGTTAAAGCTCTCTCTCAGACCAGGAGAAAACTATTAAAACGACGTCGTCAGGTATGACTGGATTTGCACAAACAGCCTCGTACAGTGCGGGATAAAGCGACGCCCAACGTTTCGCCGTATGTCATGCCGTGAGCGTGGAGAAGCGTGTCTCAGTGCGCGGTTGTCCGTGTCGGCTCATTCGAAGGCCCACACCTCCAGGTTCTGGACGGTGAAGTCCTGTTTGGAGGACAGTGGCAGGTTGTTGAAGGTGGAGCACTTGGAGGTGGTGCCGTGGTACAGGTCGGCGTCCAGCCACAGGCCCAGACGACCCCTGGGAAGCGGACAGCGTGTGTTAAACATGAGAGACGCGCACGTACGGCAGGTTAGCATGTTTCTGAACTCACCCTCCTCCTCCGATCTGAAGGGAATCCGTGTTTCCTTTCACAAAGTAGGAGTTTTCACCCGTCCAGCGGTACACCTGGAGATAAAGCACGTCGTGTGTCATTATTTAACTGCTTTTTGAAGTCTGGGTGGTTGCCAATGTTCCTGAGTGGTTTCTAGGGTGTTGGTAGGCAGTTGCTAAGGTGGTTGATTAGCGGTTGAAGATAAAGGACGTCGAGTGTCATTATTTAACTGTTTTTTGAAGTCTGGGTGGTTGCCAAGGCATTGCCATGTGGTTTCTAGGGTGTTGGTAGGCAGTTGCTAAGGTGGTTGCCTGGCGGTTGAAGATAAAGGATGTCAAGTGTCATTATTTAAGTGTTTTTTGAAGTCTGGGTGGTTGCCAAGGCATTGCCATGTGGTTGCCAATGTTCCTGAGTGGTTTCTAGGGTGTTGGTAGGCAGTTTGGCGGTTGAAGATAAAGGACATCGAGTGTCATTATTTAACTGTTTTTTGAAGTCTGGGTGGTTGCCAAGGCATTGCCATGTGGTTGCCAATGTTCCTGAGTGGTTTCTAGGGTGCTGGTAGGCAGTTGCTAAGGTGTTCTGGGTGGTTGCCTGGCGGTTGAAGATAAAGGACGTCGAGTGTCATTATTTAACTGTTTTTTGAAGTCTGGGTGGTTGCCAAGGCATTGCCATGTGGTTTCTAGGGTGTTGGTAGGCAGTTGCAAAGGTGGTTGCCTGGCGGTTAAAGATAAAGGATGTCAAGTGTCATTATTTAACTGTTTTTTGAAGTCTGGGTGGTTGCCAAGGCATTGCCATGTGGTTGCCAATGTTCCTGAGTGGTTTCTAGGGTGTTGGTAGGCAGTTGCTAAGGTGTTCTGGGTGGTTGCCTGGCGGTTGAAGATAAAGGACGTCAAATGTCATTATTTAACTGCTTTTTGAAGTCTGGGTGGTTGCCAATGTTCCTGAGTGGTTTCAAGGGTGTTGGTAGGCAGTTGCTAAGGTGGTTGATTGGCGGTTGAAGATAAAGGACGTTGAGTGTCATTATTTAACTGTTTTTTGAAGTCTGGGTGGTTGCCAAGGCATTGCCATGTGGTTGCCAATGTTCCTGAGTGGTTTCTAGGGTGCTGGTAGGCAGTTGCTAAGGTGTTCTGGGTGGTTGCCTGGCGGTTGAAGATAAAGGACGTCGAGTGTCATTATTTAACTGTTTTTTGAAGTCTGGGTGGTTGCCAAGGCATTGCCATGTGGTTTCTAGGGTGTTGGTAGGCAGTTGCTAAGGTGGTTGCCTGGCGGTTGAAGATAAAGAATGTCAAGTGTCATTATTTAACTGTTTTTTGAAGTCTGGGTGGTTGCTAAGGCATTGCCATGTGGTTGCCAAAGTTCCTGAGTGGTTTCTAGGGTGTTGGTAGGCAGTTGCTAAGGTGTTCTGGGTGGTTGCCTGGCGGTTGAAGATAAAGGATGTCAAGTGTCATTATTTAACTGTTTTTTGAAGTCTGGGTGGTTGCCAAGGCATTGCCATGTGGTTGCCAATGTTCCTGAGTGGTTTCTAGGGTGCTGGTAGGCAGTTGCTAAGGTGTTCTGGGCGGTTGAAGATAAAGCACGTCGAGCGTCATTATAACTGTTTTTTGAAGTCTGGGTGGTTGCCAAGGCATTGCCATGTGGTTGCCAATGTTCCTGAGTGGTTTCTAGGGTGTTGGTAGGCAGTTGCTAAGGTGTTCTGGGCGGTTGAAGATAAAGGACGTCGAGTGACATTATTTAACTGTTTTTTGAAGTCTGGGTGGTTGCCAAGGCATTGCTATGTGGTTGCCAATGTTCCTGAGTGGTTTCTAGGGTGTTGGTAGGCAGTTGCTAAGGTGGTTGATTGGCGGTTGAAGATAAAGGACGTCGAGTGTCATTATTTAACTGTTTTTTGAAGCCTGGGTGGTTGCCAAGGCATTGCTATTTGGTTGCAAATGTTCCTGAGTGGTTTCTAGGGTGTTGGTAGGCAGTTGCTAAGGTGTTATATGACTGGTTGACTGGCGGTTGAAGATAAAGCACGTCGAGTGTCATTATTTAACTGTTTTTTGAAGTCTGGGTGGTTGCTAAGGCATTGCCATGTGGTTGCCAATGTTCCTGAGTGGTTTCTAGGGTGTTGGTAGGCAGTTGCTAAGGTGTTCTGGGCGGTTGAAGATAAAGCACGTCGAGCGTCATTATAACTGTTTTTTGAAGTCTGGGTGGTTGCCAAGGCATTGCCATGTGGTTGCCAATGTTCCTGAGTGGTTTCTAGGGTGTTGGTAGGCAGTTGCTAAGGTGTTATATGGCTGGTTGACTGGCGGTTGAAGATAAAGCACGTCGAGTGTCATTATTTAACTGTTTTTTGAAGTCTGAGTGGTTGCTAAGGCATTGCTATGTGGTTGCAAATGTTCCTGAGTGGTTTCTAGGGTGTTGGTAGGCAGTTGCTAAGGTTTTCTGGGCGGTTGAAGATAAAGCACGTCGAGCGTCATTATAACTGTTCTTTGAAGTCTGGGTGGTTGCCAAGGCATTGCTATGTGGTTGCAAATGTTCCTGAGTGGTTTCTAGGGTGTTGGTAGGCAGTTGCTAAGGTGTTCTGGGTGGTTGCCAAGTCATTGCTGTGTGGTTGCCAATGTTCCTGAGTGGTTTCTAGGGTGTTGCTAAGCAGTTACTAAGGTGTTCTGATTGGTTGGGAGGACATTGCCAAACAGTTGCCAAGATGTTCTGAGTGGTTGCTAAGGCATTGCTATGTGGTTGCCAATGTACCTGAGTGGTTTCTAGGGTGTTGCTAGGCAGCTGCTACGGTGTTCTGGGTGGTTGCCAGGTTAAGGCATCGCTATGTGGCACTTGAAAGGACATTTTTTCATCATTTTTGTCCTTAAAAACCTATGAAGGAACACACCTTGATCTCCGGGCAGAAGCTGTAGAGGAAGGTCTCTCCTGTGCCATAACAGTGCTCACTCACTCGGAAAGGGTGAGTGGAAAACGCTCCAAAAATCTGGAGAAAATTATGAGTTTTTCAGCATGACTGGGTGTTAACCACATCTTAAACTGATTAAGAGAGGAGATACTACTGTAAATTGACTTAGAATGCCTTATTTTACTGTCATGAGTGAAAATTACAGTATTTACTAGTATTAATACAGGTTTGCATTAATGCTGTTTACTGAGAGCTGCCAGCAGATGGCGCTATAGGAGCAAAACAAAAATAAAGACTGGTGTTCGGTATGAACCGGTAGACCGCCCAGCACTACAACAGCAGTAACAGGAGTGTGTGTACCTGGTTGTCCATGTCTTTGATGACCATCAGCACAGGGCAGTCCAGCTCCGTCAGGTTCCTGTACAGGGTTTTCAGGCTGGTCCCGTGTACGACTGTACTGTAGACCAGGCGCCACGGATAACCCTGAACACGCGCCGGCAAACGAGTCGACAACTGCAGAGAAGAGCGGCAAACTAGTCAAGTCGAGTCAGCTTTATTTACACAATACAGAGCGTTTCAAAGCAGCTTTACAGAGATAACAGGAAAATAACGCAGCAAAGTTTGATTCCAGAAGAAAATAGTGTAACAGTCCAGCTTTAAAGGGAGAGTTCACCCAAAAATGAACATTATCCCATGATTTACTCACCCTGAAGCCATCCTAGGCGTGTATGACTCTCTTCTTTCAGACGAATACTATCAAGAGTTATATTAAAAAAAAATGTCCTGGCTCTTTCTATCTTTATAATGGAAGTGAATGGGTGTATGTCTTTGGAAGTCAATTAAAGTGCATCTATCCATCATTAAAAATGCATCTATCCATGATAAAAGTGCATCTATCCATGATAAAAGTGCATCTAACCATCATAAAAATGCATCTATCCAAGATAAAAGTGCATCTATCATCATAAAAGTGCATCTATCCAAGATAAAAGTGCATCTAACCATCATAAAAATGCATCTATCCAAGATAAAAGTGCATCTATCCATCATAAAAGTGCATCTATCCAAGATAAAAGTGCATCTATCATCATAAAAGTGCATCTATCATCACAAAAGTGCATCTATCCATCATAAAAGTGCATCTATCCATCATTAAAGTGAATCTATCCATGATAAAAGTGCATCTATCATCACAAAAGTGCATCATAAAAGTGAATCTATCCATGATAAAAGTGCATCTATCATCGCAAAAGTGCATCTATGCATCATAAAAGTGAATCTATCCATGATAAAAGTGCATCTATCATCACAAAAGTGCATCTATCATCGCAAAAGTGCATCTATCCATCATAAAAGTGCATCTATCCATCATAAAAGTGCATCTATCCATCATAAAAGTGCATCTATCCATGATAAAAGTGCATCTATCATCACAAAAGTGCATCTATCCATCATAAAAGTGAATCTATCCATCATAAAAGTGAATCTATCCATGATAAAAGTGCATCTATCATCGCAAAAGTGCATCTGTCCATGAAAAAGTGCATCTATCCATCATAAAAGTGCGTCTAAAATAAACAGGGCTGTTTCTTATGTAAATGTGTCAATGCAGGAGATCAATAATATTGTTGAATATTACCTAAATTGAAATACTACGTAGTCACAATCATCAACCCTATTCACTTCATAGCAAACTAGTCAAACAAATCCCTATGGATCGTTCAAGACTGCAGTCTGCAGTACCTTCTCGATGTGCGTGTCCTCCAGGAGAGCGCTGGGGTCCATCAGCACCGGAAGAAGATCGACAGGCTCCTCGTCCTCGAAGCTGAAGCTCTGCCGTCTCTTCGCCTCATTAATCGTGATGATCTAGAAGACAAACACGAAAGAAAACTTAATATGTCTCATATTTATTGACTCCTTTTACACTCTGCTTGAATCTGATTGGTTGACGAGTGTTCAAAGGTGTGGAGGTCATTTCAGGGAAACGCAGGACTAAAGTAGTTCGACCGCATTACAGTTCCGTATCACTCCGCCAAATGATCTCAGCTACCGACAGCACAAGACACGGACCAAGAAAATAAATATAGAACAATAAATTATTTCCATGTTTTTTTGCAACAAAATTACATTTATTAAGTATGAAAAGCACATTCTCTCTCGCTAAAACGCATAACGGCGCTGTTCTTGATGCAGATAAACGTAGTTTCACTATTAGTCGAACACTGAGCGACACAGACTCAGGTAATTCACACACGCTTAATCTCTCTGTGTGTGTGTGCAATAACTGCATTAGTCTGCTATCAGTGGCTCTAAAATGAGGTTTTGGGATGTGGGATGAGATGCGTAACAAATTAGTCCCACACACACGAACGTTTCAAGGACAAAAACCTGAGAAATGTCCTGAAATGCATCATCTGAACAACGTCTTGAGGTGTGGTGACCGTAGAATAACTGAAACACTAGTAAATACACACCTGAGGATTTGGCATTATTTTCCATGAGTTCAACGGTTCCTGTATGTGTTTGTCTCAGGTGTATTGCTCACCTCCCAGCTGCGAGGAACCGGGTCACTGAAGAAGTTGTCGATCATGGTGAGCTCGTCTTTCTCCACGACCACGAAGCCCTGCTCCTGAGCGTCCTTCCCGTACGCATCGGGAGACCACTGGATGAAGAACGAGTACAGGTGGTCCACTCTGGAGCCCAGAACGCACACACACACACACACACACACACACGGATCGACAGTGTGAGCATTTCACTTGCATTTGCATGTGTGTGTGTGAAGTGTAAAATGTTTTAGGAGCACATGTGTGTGAAAGTCCTTAAAAGTCTAGAAATTTCAGTTTTATGAAATTTAAGGTCAATGTCACCGTCAGTGTCACATTTCACATTTAAAACAGTAATATCCTCTACTAAACCTAAACTAATATTGACAAACTATATCCTTACAATCTCTAGTTTTCATATTTGGTGATTGATTTTCAAAAATAAATTACAGAAGAGCCATAATCTATAAATTTGCAACAAGAATATTTTCACACTCCTAAGGCGTGTTCAGACTTTTATTTTGAAATAGTGATGGGAACATGAAAATCATGAAGGAATGGTAAACCTCATCCTTTAAACATCCATTAAATTACTTTTTTTTTTTTTTAAAAAAGGTCTGAAAATGTATTAAATATAAAGAAAAAAAGGATAGATTCATTCATTTGTGATGTGGCAGCGAGCTATAACGAACATGTGTTATTTGTATGTGATTATTAGAGGTTGAATTCATATCAAAATATGCCAAACTTCCCTTACTACTTATGAATAGGATGTGTACTTCATAAAATGTATGAAAATTGTAGAAATATCACTCAAAACAGATGGAAGATGGAAATGGAGGCGCCCTCATGTGGGCAGTGATGGAAACATAAAAGTTTGTAAGTATATAAAATTTGACTGTGTGCGATTAATCAATTAATATATTTTAAAAAGTTTGTATGCGTGTATATATAGTATACACACACAAACTTACATATTAATCACAATTAACCAAAGTTTTTTGGAGAGAAATCAATACGTTTAATCACCAAAGATACATTAAATTGTTTAAAAGCGACAGTAAAGACGTAAAATTAAAGAAAGAGATCAATATGTCAAATAAATGCTGTTCTTTTGAACTTTCAATTCATGAAAAATCACAAAAAATATGAAGCCGCACAACCGTTTTCAACATGCATAATAACATTTACCTTATTATTAAATATAGTTTGAAGCAGAAATATTTAAATCCTAGTGTACTTTTTATATTCTAATAAATTATTTTGCCTATAATTGCCTTGTATAGCTTTACTATGGGAGAACTGGTCATACCTCTCTTGCGGCACAGCGAACCAGTACTCCGGCTTCCGGCCCCTGCCGGAGTGGGCGGGGCTTGACGTCCGACCCGTGGCAAACGACTTCCTCATTGGCTTCCCCACCTTAAAGCAGAGGAACATGGGCGGAGCTTTGCTCTTTTCCTCGTTGAACAGCAGCATGTCTGCGGATCACATCAGATATCAGACAAACCGGCCTGGAACATTTACACCCATCTTTCCCTCACGGGTCAAAATAACCTGAAGCCCTAAAAATTATACTCATGTTTTTTGTCAGGCTTAATTTATTTAATTTTGGTAATTTACTTATTTTATTAGTGTGCATATTCAGATACACATGTAGACATTATAAAATATTTTTTATATATAAAAAAATATTTTTTATATAAAACATCTATTTTAAATATCTTTTAAAATATTTTTTATATAAAATATCTAAGACCACTGCCACTATTATTATTACCAATATTACTAGAAATATTATTCTTTTAAATTTTCTAGATATCTATTAATAACTTGGTGAGTTTATATCTATTCTTTTGCATCACAAAAAAAAAAACAATTATAAATAAATAAATAAATATACATTTTTGATTTTATATATATTATATGACCTATTGTGCATCTCATTGGTCTATTACTTTGTTTATTAGGCTATGTATTATTAATAAAAAAAAATTAAAAAAAGAACGGATTGCAAAAAGCTGTTTTAACGTTTAAATAACATAGACAGCACTTAGACATGTTCAACACAAAAGGCATTATGCATTATTAATTCTCTACTCTCTGAAAAATTATTAAGCACACTTGCATATCTTTTATGGAGAAGGCAATCCCAGAATGCATTGCAAAAAAGCTGTTTTTACGTTTAAATAACTCTAAAATAACACTGTCAGTAGTCAGCTCACTAGTTTTAGAAAGTGCATGCTCACAAACACTCCTTGGCTGTGATTGGTTGGTCTGTCCTGTCAATCAAAGTAAAACTCACCTTGGATTGGTCTCTGCATGGTCTTCATGAGCCACGACTTCATCTCGGCCTCACTGGCCCGTCTGCGTTTCTGCGCTTCGGAGAGAAACTCTACGTCCGAGTTTGGCCCCTTAACATGTGGTCCACATTTCCCAGAATCCTCTGGGGCAACTTCGCTTTTTTGGTCGTTTTCGATTGCAAAGACGCCGTTTACTAAAGTTTCTCCGCTAGTTTTGGTCACTTCTACGGCCGCCTCCTTCCCATCATGCACCAGTGTGGGAATAGACCGCTGCAGATCCGTGTTGTCATCCGTGGAACGGTTGTGAAGCCCTTCGTCTTCATCTTCATCAGCATTAAAAGACCTCAGGGATTCGTCTTTTTGGTCCATGGACACCCGTGTGGGTGTTTTTCGGTGCTCCTGAAGCGACGCCCCCTCCTGGCCGGGGCAAGTAGTGTTTAAGTCACTTTGCAGCAACTCCAGTTCGGTAAATCCTTCATCCGATGGGGATTTGTCAGCGGTTTGGCTTTCTGATATCTCAGAGACGGCCGACTCGATATCGTCTAACACGATTGGCCGATGAGGCGCTCCGAGAGCCTCGTAACGACTAAAAGGGTTCAGATCTCGTTCTGAGGGAAGCTCCTCCCACTCGCCGGGCCTGTATAACGGACAGAGATCCCGCGGTTCATCACTATTATCACGGATCATCGTCATGAGGGGGAAGATGGTGAAATTAAAAGAGAGAAAAACAAACAAAACATCCAAAATGAACAAACGCAAAACAGAACATGACAAATAAATATGACAAAACTTAAGTGATGTTTGGCGTCAAAATAGACTAAAATGGGATGAATGAAAAAAA
Organism: Pimephales promelas; assembly: GCF_016745375.1. The sequence goes on along the minus strand of NW_024121377.1, from coordinate 1,590,576 downwards.
TGGAAAAAGACTTTGAAGGTACAATATGTACGATTATTGAATAAAATATCCACAAATCCTGCAGTTGTGCGCTTACAATATCCCAAAAGTTCTCAAAAATGTTTAATTTCAGAGAAATTCACAATTTTAAGTAGTGCCCGTCCCTTGGAACTTGTCGCGTGTCGATGACGTAATATCCCTGGTTTCCGCTCGTACTGCCGTAGTAACCATGGCGACAGACGTGGACAACAGCGTAACGTCTAGCGCCGCGCTCACGCTGTTCAAACATTATGAATCATGGCAAGCAGACTTTGGGACAAAATGGGAACTAAAATAAATTAAAAAGTTTAAGTTTTATAAGCTCAAATGCTCGCCTTGCTCTGTTCTGAGACGCACGTTCGTGACTCTCCTGTTCGAACTCGTTTATCAAAATGAATGAATTTTTTTCGTGTCATTTGATTCATTCAACAAACGGAATTACCAAGTTGACTCGGGAAAAGATTCGTTCATTGTGATAAACGAGTTCGAACAGGAGAGTCACGAACGCGCATCTCAGAACAGAGCAAGGCGAGCTTATAAAACTTAAACTTTTTTATTTATTTATTAAATGTGCGATCGTTTCGCTAGATAAGACCCTTAGTCATCGTCTGGTGTAGTTTGAAGCCCTTTTTTAACTGAAGCCCTCTCTCATTTGGACCTTGAACCGTTTGGTCCCCATTGAAGTCCATTATATGGAGAAAATCCTGGAATGTTTTCATCAAAAACCTTAATTTCTTTTCGACTGAAGAAAGAAAGACGTGGACATCTTGGATGACATGGGGGTGAGTAAATTATCAGCAAAAGTTTTTTCAAAAGTGAACTACTCCTTTAAGCGTCTGAACTTTGCAGCATTACACACTAACTACAGCTAGAAAAGTGAAATCATAATCAAAAACCCCCTTTAAAAGAAACGTAAAAGACTTTACGACTGATTTTCTTACGATGGCAGCGCGTCCTTGAGCTTCATGCGGGACACGTCGTCATACAGGGCGACCGACAGCACCTCCTCCATGGGGCAGATCAGCCCGTACTCCTCACAGCCGTTCTCGATCACCAGCGGGTCCGACTTGTGCGGGTCGAACATGATGTTATTGGGCGTTATGATCATCACTCCTCCGACAACACCCTGGAACAAACCAGAGCAGTTCATCACCAATCCAGATTCTGCTTATCCATACATAATGTCTAGTCCAATGAGGTTAAAAAAGTGTTAGTGTTACTATGGAGACGGCAGGAATATGAGCGCTGTCGCTTTAAGAGCTGCACGGGTCCGATACACTGATACAGCACAGAGACTCTCACGCTTCAGTGCTTTAACCCCTTACCTGTTTGATAATTGACATTAAAATGCACTATTAAACTTAAATGGTTGTAATTCAAGAATGCCTTGGAATATATACACCCAAGTTTGGTCTTGTTTTAAAGAAAACAATCAGCAGATTATTACTGAAGTGAAAGCACTTCAAAAAATTAAAGTATGAATCAAATATAATTTATTAATATAATATTTTATAATTTTTTACTATAAAATTACTATAAAATGAAAGCTATATATCTAACCAAGTTGTGTTCCAAATTTAAAGTTGATATCACAAATTTTGAAGTTCCCATGAGATTTTGTTTAGGCGTTATACCAAAAATAGCCACCGGGTGCCATTGAATTCCATCGAATTTAACTGTATGCATTCTGCCATAACAAATTAATAAATTTCTATCCAAATATCACTTCTGTCACTAAATATGGAACCTTGAGACTCAGACCTTTCCGACAATATGTGTTTTGTCAAGATTAGAAAAGGTTTTGATAATAAATTATGAAAGACGATGCCCAAAAGGGGAGGGGCATAATGAAAAATACCGTTTCTATGGTAACGCAACGTCCAATTTCAAAACGTTTTTTTTTTTATTGACAAATACTAATTATGTTTTATTATGAACTTTTAGCACTAAAAACCAAAGTTTCAATTATTAAAATTGTGTGCAGCAGTGAGATGCATCATGGGAGCCTCACCATGCCGTCAGTGAAGTACTTGCAGCTCATCTTGATGAATTTGACGGTGGTCGGACTCTCGTCTTCAGAGAGAGGAGACGCTTCTCTGCGCACGGGCCTGCTCCATACACCGACCTGTCACACACACACAACAGAAATAGATTAGTCAGCAGAAACTCATTAATTATTCATGATGCTTATTATCACAGCACAAACTCCTCAGAAAGCAGAACACTCGAGCACTTAGTTTGAACGTCCTGATGAACTTCAAGCGGAACCGAAGAACGAACTGAAACAACATCGGGCCAAATCGACGTTCGTTTCGGGAGTTTGAAACGTAAACGCCTCTCGAACTGAATCCTGATGATTACAGGTCTGTCTAACCTTCTCCGCCGACTCTGACGCCGCGAGACGTTCAGCGGGAGCGTCGACCGCAGATCCGGCCTCTGATTGGTCCACATCAGGAACAAACAATTTCTGTGAGGGATCGAGTAAAACCAGAGGTGAAGTTTTGGACTTTACTGGATCACAAGTGAGTGAGTGAGTGAGTTTGTGAGTGAGTTTGTGAGTGAGTTTGTGAGTGAGTGAGTCAGTGAGTGAGTCAGTGAGTGAGTGAGTGAGTGAGTGAGTTTGTGAGTGAGTGTGTCAGTGAGTGAGTCAGTGAGTGAGTGAGTGAGTGAGTGAGTGAGTGAGTGAGTCAGTGAGTGAGTCAGTGAGTGAGTGAGTGAGTGAGTTTGTGAGTGAGTGAGTGAGTTTGTGAGTGAGTGAGTCAGTGAGTAAGTCAGTGAGTGAGTGAGTCAGTCAGTGAGTGAGTGAGTCAGTGAGTGAGTGAGTCAGTGAGTCAGTCAGTCAGTGAGTGAGTCAGTGAGTGAGTGAGTCAGTGAGTGAGTCAGTCAGTGAGTGAGTCAGTGAGTCAGTGAATGAGTGAGTCAGTGAGTGAGTGAGTCAGTGAGTGAGTGAGTCAGTGAGTCAGTCAGTCAGTGAGTGAGTCAGTGAGTGAGTGAGTCAGTGAGTCAGTCAGTCAGTGAGTGAGTCAGTGAGTGAGTGAGTCAGTGAGTGAGTCAGTCAGTGAGTGAGTCAGTGAGTCAGTGAATGAGTGAGTCAGTGAGTGAGTGAGTGAGTGAGTCAGTGAGTGAGTGAGTCAGTGAGTGAGTGAGTGAGTGAGTGAGTTTGTGAGTGAGTGTGTCAGTGAGTGAGTCAGTGAGTGAGTGAGTGAGTGAGTGAGTGAGTGAGTCAGTGAGTGAGTCAGTGAGTGAGTGAGTGAGTGAGTTTGTGAGTGAGTGAGTGAGTTTGTGAGTGAGTGAGTCAGTGAGTAAGTCAGTGAGTGAGTGAGTCAGTCAGTGAGTGAGTGAGTCAGTGAGTGAGTGAGTCAGTGAGTCAGTCAGTCAGTGAGTGAGTCAGTGAGTGAGTGAGTCAGTGAGTGAGTCAGTCAGTGAGTGAGTCAGTGAGTCAGTGAATGAGTGAGTCAGTGAGTGAGTGAGTCAGTGAGTGAGTGAGTCAGTGAGTCAGTCAGTCAGTGAGTGAGTCAGTGAGTGAGTGAGTCAGTGAGTCAGTCAGTCAGTGAGTGAGTCAGTGAGTGAGTGAGTCAGTGAGTGAGTCAGTCAGTGAGTGAGTCAGTGAGTCAGTGAATGAGTGAGTCAGTGAGTGAGTGAGTGAGTGAGTCAGTGAGTGAGTGAGTCAGTGAGTGAGTGAGTCAGTGAGTGAGTGAGTGAGTGAGTCAGTGAGTGAGTGAGTGAGTCAGTGAGTCAGTGAGTGAGTGAGTGAGTGAGTCAGTGAGTGAGTGAGTGAGTCAGTGAGTGAGTGAGTGAGTCAGTGAGTGAGTCAGTGAGTGAGTGAGTCAGTGAGTGAGTGAGTCAGTGAGTGAGTGAGTCAGTGAGTGAGTGAGTGAGTCAGTGAGTGAGTGAGTCAGTGAGTCAGTGAGTCAGTGAGTGAGTGAGTCGGTGAGTGAGTGAGTGAGTGAGTGAGTCAGTGAGTGAGTTAGTGAGTGAGTCAGTGAGTGAGTCAGTGAGTGAGTGAGTGAGTGAGTGAGTCAGTGAGTGAGTGAGTCAGTGAGTGAGTTAGTGAGTGAGTGAGTCAGTGAGTGAGTGAGTGAGTCAGTGAGTGAGTGAGTGAGTGAGTCAGTAAATGAGTGAGTGAGTGAGTGAGTCAGTGAGTGAGTGAGTGAGTCGGTGAGTGAGTGAGTGAGTCAGTGAGTGAGTTAGTGAGTGAGTGAGTCAGTGAGTGAGTGAGTGAGTCAGTGAGTGAGTGAGTGAGTGAGTCAGTAAATGAGTGAGTGAGTGAGTGAGTCAGTGAGTGAGTGAGTCGGTGAGTGAGTGAGTGAGTTTGTGAGTGAGTGTGTCAGTGAGTGAGTCAGTGAGTGAGTGAGTGAGTGAGTGAGTGAGTGAGTCAGTGAGTGAGTCAGTGAGTGAGTGAGTGAGTGAGTTTGTGAGTGAGTGAGTGAGTTTGTGAGTGAGTCAGTGAGTAAGTCAGTGAGTGAGTGAGTCAGTCAGTGAGTGAGTGAGTCAGTGAGTGAGTGAGTCAGTGAGTCAGTCAGTCAGTGAGTGAGTCAGTGAGTGAGTGAGTCAGTGAGTGAGTCAGTCAGTGAGTGAGTCAGTGAGTCAGTGAATGAGTGAGTCAGTGAGTGAGTGAGTGAGTCAGTGAGTGAGTGAGTCAGTGAGTGAGTGAGTGAGTTTGTGAGTGAGTGTGTCAGTGAGTGAGTCAGTGAGTGAGTGAGTGAGTGAGTGAGTGAGTGAGTCAGTGAGTGAGTGAGTCAGTGAGTGAGTCAGTGAGTGAGTGAGTGAGTGAGTGAGTTTGTGAGTGAGTGTGTCAGTGAGTGAGTCAGTGAGTGAGTGAGTGAGTGAGTGAGTGAGTGAGTGAGTCAGTGAGTGAGTCAGTGAGTGAGTGAGTGAGTGAGTTTGTGAGTGAGTGAGTGAGTTTGTGAGTGAGTGAGTCAGTGAGTAAGTCAGTGAGTGAGTGAGTCAGTCAGTGAGTGAGTGAGTCAGTGAGTGAGTGAGTCAGTGAGTCAGTCAGTCAGTGAGTGAGTCAGTGAGTGAGTGAGTCAGTGAGTGAGTCAGTCAGTGAGTGAGTCAGTGAGTCAGTGAATGAGTGAGTCAGTGAGTGAGTGAGTCAGTGAGTGAGTGAGTCAGTGAGTCAGTCAGTCAGTGAGTGAGTCAGTGAGTGAGTGAGTCAGTGAGTCAGTCAGTCAGTGAGTGAGTCAGTGAGTGAGTGAGTCAGTGAGTGAGTCAGTCAGTGAGTGAGTCAGTGAGTCAGTGAATGAGTGAGTCAGTGAGTGAGTGAGTGAGTGAGTCAGTGAGTGAGTGAGTCAGTGAGTGAGTGAGTGAGTGAGTGAGTTTGTGAGTGAGTGTGTCAGTGAGTGAGTCAGTGAGTGAGTGAGTGAGTGAGTGAGTGAGTGAGTCAGTGAGTGAGTCAGTGAGTGAGTGAGTGAGTGAGTTTGTGAGTGAGTGAGTGAGTTTGTGAGTGAGTGAGTCAGTGAGTAAGTCAGTGAGTGAGTGAGTCAGTCAGTGAGTGAGTGAGTCAGTGAGTGAGTGAGTCAGTGAGTCAGTCAGTCAGTGAGTGAGTCAGTGAGTGAGTGAGTCAGTGAGTGAGTCAGTCAGTGAGTGAGTCAGTGAGTCAGTGAATGAGTGAGTCAGTGAGTGAGTGAGTCAGTGAGTGAGTGAGTCAGTGAGTCAGTCAGTCAGTGAGTGAGTCAGTGAGTGAGTGAGTCAGTGAGTCAGTCAGTCAGTGAGTGAGTCAGTGAGTGAGTGAGTCAGTGAGTGAGTCAGTCAGTGAGTGAGTCAGTGAGTCAGTGAATGAGTGAGTCAGTGAGTGAGTGAGTGAGTGAGTCAGTGAGTGAGTGAGTCAGTGAGTGAGTGAGTCAGTGAGTGAGTGAGTGAGTGAGTCAGTGAGTGAGTGAGTGAGTCAGTGAGTCAGTGAGTGAGTGAGTGAGTGAGTCAGTGAGTGAGTGAGTGAGTGAGTCAGTGAGTGAGTGAGTGAGTCAGTGAGTGAGTCAGTGAGTGAGTGAGTCAGTGAGTGAGTGAGTCAGTGAGTGAGTGAGTCAGTGAGTGAGTGAGTGAGTCAGTGAGTGAGTGAGTCAGTGAGTCAGTGAGTCAGTGAGTGAGTGAGTCGGTGAGTGAGTGAGTGAGTGAGTGAGTCAGTGAGTGAGTTAGTGAGTGAGTCAGTGAGTGAGTCAGTGAGTGAGTGAGTGAGTGAGTGAGTCAGTGAGTGAGTGAGTCAGTGAGTGAGTTAGTGAGTGAGTGAGTCAGTGAGTGAGTGAGTGAGTCAGTGAGTGAGTGAGTGAGTGAGTCAGTAAATGAGTGAGTGAGTGAGTGAGTCAGTGAGTGAGTGAGTGAGTCGGTGAGTGAGTGAGTGAGTCAGTGAGTGAGTTAGTGAGTGAGTGAGTCAGTGAGTGAGTGAGTGAGTCAGTGAGTGAGTGAGTGAGTGAGTCAGTAAATGAGTGAGTGAGTGAGTGAGTCAGTGAGTGAGTGAGTCGGTGAGTGAGTGAGTGAGTTTGTGAGTGAGTGTGTCAGTGAGTGAGTCAGTGAGTGAGTGAGTGAGTGAGTGAGTGAGTGAGTCAGTGAGTGAGTCAGTGAGTGAGTGAGTGAGTGAGTTTGTGAGTGAGTGAGTGAGTTTGTGAGTGAGTCAGTGAGTAAGTCAGTGAGTGAGTGAGTCAGTCAGTGAGTGAGTGAGTCAGTGAGTGAGTGAGTCAGTGAGTCAGTCAGTCAGTGAGTGAGTCAGTGAGTGAGTGAGTCAGTGAGTGAGTCAGTCAGTGAGTGAGTCAGTGAGTCAGTGAATGAGTGAGTCAGTGAGTGAGTGAGTGAGTCAGTGAGTGAGTGAGTCAGTGAGTGAGTGAGTGAGTTTGTGAGTGAGTGTGTCAGTGAGTGAGTCAGTGAGTGAGTGAGTGAGTGAGTGAGTGAGTCAGTGAGTGAGTCAGTGAGTGAGTGAGTGAGTGAGTTTGTGAGTGAGTGAGTGAGTTTGTGAGTGAGTGAGTCAGTGAGTAAGTCAGTGAGTGAGTGAGTCAGTCAGTGAGTGAGTGAGTCAGTGAGTGAGTGAGTCAGTGAGTCAGTCAGTCAGTGAGTGAGTCAGTGAGTGAGTGAGTCAGTGAGTGAGTCAGTCAGTGAGTGAGTCAGTGAGTCAGTCAGTCAGTGAGTGAGTCAGTGAGTGAGTGAGTCAGTGAGTGAGTGAGTCAGTGAGTCAGTCAGTCAGTGAGTGAGTCAGTGAGTGAGTGAGTCAGTGAGTCAGTCAGTCAGTGAGTGAGTCAGTCAGTGAGTGAGTGAGTCAGTGAGTGAGTCAGTCAGTGAGTGAGTCAGTGAGTCAGTGAATGAGTGAGTCAGTGAGTGAGTGAGTGAGTGAGTCAGTGAGTGAGTGAGTCAGTGAGTGAGTGAGTCAGTGAGTGAGTGAGTGAGTGAGTCAGTGAGTGAGTGAGTGAGTCAGTGAGTCAGTGAGTGAGTGAGTGAGTGAGTCAGTGAGTGAGTGAGTGAGTGAGTCAGTGAGTGAGTGAGTGAGTCAGTGAGTGAGTCAGTGAGTGAGTGAGTCAGTGAGTGAGTGAGTCAGTGAGTGAGTGAGTCAGTGAGTGAGTGAGTGAGTCAGTGAGTGAGTGAGTCAGTGAGTCAGTGAGTCAGTGAGTGAGTGAGTCGGTGAGTGAGTGAGTGAGTGAGTGAGTCAGTGAGTGAGTTAGTGAGTGAGTCAGTGAGTGAGTCAGTGAGTGAGTGAGTGAGTGAGTGAGTCAGTGAGTGAGTGAGTCAGTGAGTGAGTTAGTGAGTGAGTGAGTCAGTGAGTGAGTGAGTGAGTCAGTGAGTGAGTGAGTGAGTGAGTCAGTAAATGAGTGAGTGAGTGAGTGAGTCAGTGAGTGAGTGAGTGAGTCGGTGAGTGAGTGAGTGAGTCAGTGAGTGAGTTAGTGAGTGAGTGAGTCAGTGAGTGAGTGAGTGAGTCAGTGAGTGAGTGAGTGAGTGAGTCAGTAAATGAGTGAGTGAGTGAGTGAGTCAGTGAGTGAGTGAGTCGGTGAGTGAGTGAGTAAGTCAGTGAGTGAGTTAGTGAGTGAGTGAGTCAGTGAGTGAGTGAGTGAGTCAGTGAGTGAGTGAGTGAGTCAGTGAGTGAGTCAGTGAGTGAGTCAGTAAATGAGTGAGTGAGTGAGTGAGTCAGTGAGTGAGTGACTGAGTCAGTGAGTCAGTGAGTGAGTCAGTGAGTGAGTATGTGTGTGTGAGTAAGAGTCACCTGTCCAGGTACGAGGCTGTGTGAGAAGAGCCGGTTTAATTGCACCAGTTTATTTGGAGTGATGTTGAACTTCAGAGCGATGCTGTTCAGCGTGTCCTTCAGGCCGACCTGACGACGGCACACACACAGTTAAACGCATCGCACACACACACACCGGAGGTCACTGATGAGCACAGTGTTTAAGGTCATGAACTCACGGTGTACTCCACGGTTCCTGGTGGTTTACTTCTCTCTCTCTTGGTCTGGCTGCAGGATTTACTGCGGTCTTCTGAAACTAAAGTTCATGAAATCAAAAACGGACAGTTCTTGTTTTCTGTTCGGTGTATTGCTGCATTTATTACCAGTGCACATCATCATTGTTTTAAAGCCATGATCCTGGTAATCTCGAATCAGAATAACTTTCCCATGTCTTCTCTTCTCTGATGATGAGGGCGGGGCAACCTGTCACTCACAGGAGATCAGCCAATAGCAAACCACAACCATCCAATCAGTTCCTCACGTACAAAATCAAGCCCCGCCCACATTTGTTATTCTTCCAGAAGCCATTTCACACACACAGCCACACACACTTTTATCTGAATTCAATTATGAGTTTCAGTCTCGCTGGAATAATTTCAGCTTAAAGTCGCCCTGTAGTCAATCTTTATATCCCTTAAAACTCATATTTGGTCACCAAAAGGACATATTTAAATGTTTTTCTAAAAATATGCCTTAAAATATCTTGAATGTAACTCAACACCTTTGCCTCATTTAGTATTCGCGGTTCTATGAATATGCAAATGAGCTCCGCCTCCACTCCCTCACTCAGAGAGCCACTGGTTGATCACACGTTGATCTGATTGGTTACAAGGTGGTTTGTGACGTCAGAAACACCAGCGATTACAGCAAATTAAAAATAGACATATAAACATCATTAAACGCTCGATTTCCACCACAGGGGGCTCTACATAAAGCAAGTTTAAATTACTTAAACTGAAACTTAAACATATTACAAAAATAAACTAAAAACTAAAAATGGCCTGTGACAAAAATATTAAAATAAAAGCTAGTTATATGAATAAATAATATCAAAGTGAATAACTTATCCACACCTAGCTAAAGAAGAATAACACTGATATTATATAACAAAAGCTTTGAAGACTCATACAGCGCTGTTGTTTATTAATGACGTCCGCCTGTGTAATAATGAGCCACTGCATCTACAGATCATGTCAAACATAAAGAACAATACGCGTGTCACTCAACACCGCTCTGAAACTAGAGAAGAGACGTCAACACATCATCTACGGCAGTCACATGACCCAACACACACACACCAGAGATACACAGCACTAACAGTAAAACGTCTTTAAAGCGGGTGTATGCAAGCATTTACACGTATTATTAATACAATAATTACTTAATGCGGTATTAAGTAGCGATGGGCAATGATTAATCGCATCCTAATTAAAAAAATGTGTTTACATTATGTGTGTGTGGTGTGTATAATTATTTTGTATTTTATATATATATATATATATATATATATATATATATTAAGGCTGTGCAAAAATTAATTGCAATTAATCGCATCCAAAATAAAAGTCTGTGTTTACATAATATATTTGTGTGTGCTGTATATAATTATTTTGTATATATAAATACACACACATGCATGTATATATTTAATAAAATGTGTTATTTATACATAAAATATTTATATCATATAGATTATGTATTTATATATATATATATACGTATATATATATATACAGAATTTAAGCGCAAATAATTCTTAAATATATACATGCATGCATAGGTATTTATAAATACAAAATAATTATATACAGCACACACAAATATATTATGTAAACACAGACTTTTATTTTGGATGCGATTAATCGCAATTAACTTTTGCACAGCCCTAATATATATATATATATATATATATTATCATATATAAATCCCAAATATATATATATATATATAGATAGATATAGATACACATATGCATGTATATATTTAAGAAGTAATTGCATATATACATAATCTATATTAAATTTAAATATTTTATGTATTAATAACACTTTTTAAAAATATATATATACACATGCATGTGTGTGTATTTATACAAAATAATTATACACACTAGGGGTTTCATCAACTAGTCGACTAGTCGACTGTCACAACCACTAGTTGGCGCTGTTGGCCTTAGTCGACTAGTCGGAAACAAAATGATGACATATATATATATATATTTTTTTTTTTTGTTAACTATCCCTTTAAATACAAGCGGCAGTACTATATACTATAAGCACTATAAGGCGCACCTTCAATGACCTATTTTAGAACATTTTTCAAACGTTTGACTGGGTTTGCGTTATGCATCCACTAGATGTGCTAAAGGGAAAGCAGCGAGTGCGCGGCGTCGGAGGTGAGGCGTTTATTTAGTAAGCGTGAGCGCGCTGGGGCGGGCACGTAACTTACATTCGCATTTCGCAGCCTGCTGACAGCAGTGTCTGTTCGTGTGTGTGTTAGAGAGAGCGCTCGTGAGCGGGAGATATTTTATACAAGGTTGAACTGGCCGTGTGACAAAGAGGGCATAAGATGGACACGAGCGCGAGCAATTGATGATCCATATATAATGCGCTCCGGATTATAAAGCTTGAGAAAAGGCCGGATTGAGAAAATTAAAGGCTTTTAAGTGCGCTTTGTAGTGCAGAAAATACGAGTACTGCTCTCGCGTTTAGACCAGCACGCGACGTGTTTAATATAGACGCATATTAGCCTACACCAGATTTTCTCTCAAATGTTTGCTTTCACTTTCTATATGGGGAGGCTGCACTTTAGACATAGCCAATTCTGTTTATGTAAACATTGTGTGTATTTAACAGTATTAGCATAATAAGACTTGAAAGATAACTTAGTCCAGTATTCAGGCGCTGTTTGACAGGCTTCTAATGCCTGTGAGCGTCGGGGATATGCCGCGCGCTCAGGAAAGCGCACGTTAGAACAGCGCGTGAATTAAATGTTTAACAGGCAAGGCTTATGCAAACAATGAACTTTTGTGAATTGCAGTGTCCCGTACCTATTCCTTAACGTGTGATGTGTAGGCTACGTCGCGTTGTACAGTTGAGAGGCGCCAGAACTGAACTGATAGAATGCAATGTAACACGATACTACTACCATATTTCTTCAAAAGCAGATCGTGGAGACATTTACTATTCGTGTTGTCGCACACCCCTAGAATAAACCATTTAACGACTAGTCGACTAGTCGTCGACTGTTATGCAAAACTAGTCGACTAGCAAAAATCAGTAGTTGTGAAACCCCTAATACACACCACACACACCTATATTATGTAAACACAAGCCTTTATTTTGGATGCGATTACTCGTTGCCCATGCCAAGTATTAATCGCTTTTTGTATTGCCTTCACCAAGGCCTTAAAAATGAGAGCTTTATTTTATTAAAATAAAAATGTCAGATTGATATCGGTATCGGCAAACAGCCAAAGCGGCGCATCGTTATCGGAAGTGAAAAAGTGTCATGGGAAAATCCCAACTTTTTACAACGGTTTACTTTTACTAAAGACATAACTGATTATATTTGTTAGGATACTGCAATAATTGAGTGTGAAAGTCGGCGGCTGCAGTTCACTTAAAGGCCACCGGTGTCGCTGTTAACAAGGTTTCTGAATTTTTAATTATCAGCAATCGTGTTCTGCTGGTTCCTCAGTCTCGTGTGAACGGTCGGATCTTTATATGTGGTTTGCAGATCTGTGAGGTGTTATTTTACACCAGACGAAGCATATCTGGTTTAGTTATGTAACTAAATGTAACCTTTGACTGGGTGGTTAGAGTCGTGTGTGTGTGTGTGTGTGAGAGCCTCTTCCTGTCTGTTCGACTGATAAACACGAGACTCACACTCATCTGGTGGTCACTTCCTGTGAGCCTCAAACACACACACACAGTCTGAAAGATGACATCAACTTTCTGAAGAAACATTCCTGGTCATATTGTGAACATGTATTCATAATTTTGCTTCAAAATGCAATATTTTGCTCCACAGCTGCTCCTTTCTGCTGCTGTAATTGAATCGGGAACGAATATATAATTAATCAATAAAAATACAAATTAATTCTCACAATTAAATCAAAACCTTATCAATTAAATAAAGTTCCAGACTACACAAATACCCACAGAATATTCCGTTTAACTGAGAAATACATAATTTTATTGAAGTCTTGATTGCTTTTTTAAAATTACTATTTGTTTTGGCTAAATCTGATTATTGCGACTGCAATTTAAAATGCAATTTGAACTTTGTAGGGCTGTACAATTTGCACACAATTTTGTGATTATACATCAATATGGCTATAGAATAATAATAAATATTATTATTATTATTACAACTAAAAAAAATAATTTCTACTACTGTAATATTTCACTTAAAAAAAATTCACTTTGAAAAATTCTATAATAATAAAAAAATTTTATCTTACATTACAACAATAAAATTTCTTTACTAATAATATGTATGGCTGCCTAAATTGGTTTTCAAAGATTTTTTTTACTTTTATTTAGTATATGAAGACGGTTGGTGTGTGTTGTGTTCAAAAACGTAATTTATTGAAATCGCAGACTTTGCAATTTACTAATATTAAATAAGTATACTTGAACTATTTCAATTTAAAATCAAAACCAAATAATTTTTCAGAATAATTATAAATATAATGATATTTGGATCGCTCGCATTAAACTGGAGAAGTTCAGCCGGTCCGACGTTCACCTGATCTGCCATTTTCTCCTCTCCCGTTCTCCGGCTGTTCTCTGTCCTGAGATCGTCCAATAGGAGCAGGTTCACTGATGACTGGCGTCTTGGATTCGACGTCTGATTGGTTCTGCTCAGCATCCGCCTTTTCTGATTGGCTCTGCTTTGGCTGCCGTTTCTTCTTCAGCCTGCCAGTAAAGACAACTTCATCAGCCTCAACTATCAAACAGCAACAAAGAAACAACCTCCACAGAGCCGTGACACTTCCCCTGGGTGAAGTCCAGAGAAACTGCAGCGAGCCGAGCCAAGATGGCCGACAGAGCTCAGAGAAACTGCAGCGAGCCGAGCCAAGATGGCCGACAGAGCTCAGAGAAACTGCAGCGAGCCGAGCCAAGATGGCCGACAGAGCTCAGAGAAACTGCAGCGAGCCGAGCCAAGATGGCCGACAGAGCTCAGAGAAACTGCAGCGAGCCGAGCCAAGATGGCCGACAGAGCTCAGAGAAACTGCAGCGAGCCGAGCCAAGATGGCCGACAGAGCTCAGAGAAACTGCAGCGAGCCGAGCCAAGATGGCCGACAGAGCTCAGAGAAACTGCAGCGAGCCGAGCCAAGATGGCCGACAGAGCTCAGAGAAACTGCAGCGAGCCGAGCCAAGATGGCCGACAGAGCTTAGAGAAACTGCAGTGAGCCGAGCCAAGATGGCCGACAGAGCTCAGAGAAACTGCAGTGAGCCGAGCCAAGATGGCCGAAAGAGCTCAGAGAAACTGCAGTGAGCCGAGCCAAGATGGCCGACAGAGCTCAGAGAAACTGCAGTGAACCGAGCCAAGATGGCCGACACAGCTCAGAGAAACTGCAGCGAGCCGAGCCAAGATGGCCGACAGAGTTCAGAGAAACTGCAGTGAACCGAGCCAAGATGGCCGACAGAGCTCAGAGAAACTGCAGTGAGCCGAGCCAAGATGGCCGACAGAGCTTTGACATTATTTTTCTGACTAATAAACACCTCTCATTTTTTCTAATTTTCTAGTTTTCTAATAAACACCTCAAGAAATTTCTCATTTCTGAGTTCCTCATATTATAAAATACGACTTCAGACATACAGATATTCTTGTAATGATTTTGAGGTGAAATATGAGCCACACACACACTCCTCCTCGAGAGAATCACATGTAAACAGATCGACGGAGAAAGTGTGTGAGAGAAAACTAGAGGAGAGATTCTCTAATGGCGAACGACAGCGGCCGATCGATCAACCGAGTCAACTCTGCTGCAATAACACACACTCACACTTAAACGCAAACACACCCACATTCACAGACTCACACACAAACACACACTCGTGCGCAGTCTCTCACTCACTCAGACACACTCATGCACACACACACTCAAACACTCGCGCACACACGCAATCACATACTCAGACACACACACCTCACACAGTGTCACACACTCCTGCACAAACACAAAAACACACTTACTCAGACAGACACACAAACAACTCTCAGAAGTCACAGGTCAGTACGGACACACTCATTTCCCACAATTATAAAGGACAGGAAACAGAGCCGCACTTCATCCCGCACTGACACATCCCAGCAACAACACACACACACACTACAGCATTACACACCGACAACAACACTGTTATTGTTATAGCATTTTCTATAGCAGTTTTCATTTAATTTTAAGTTTATCTATTTTATTTTAGCTTTACTTCAATTGCCAACATTGTGTGTGTGTGTGTGTGTGTGTGATTTTCCCAGCTGTTGTCTGCTCCAGCAGGTGAAAGCGCTACGTCAGCTCAATCTCCTCAACAACACACACCATCAGACGTCACTTCAGCACATGAGCAATAATAATAGCTAACTTCTGTCCTCCACTCCACATATTCAGTGTGTGAAAGATTATTCAATAACTCCAGCGTCACATGTCTTCAGGAGAGTCATGTGACCTGAATTACTATGATCTTGGATCTAGTCAGTTTAACAGATTTACTGGATGTTTTAATCTGAAACATTCAAGCAACATTTAACAGATTCAAACTCATGATCTACTTTGTTTTAATTAGGAGACAGAAAGTCATAAATGTTTGTGTGGAAGCCCATTTATGGTACCTAGAACACAACGTGCTTTGATTAATCATAATGACATAAAAAGCAATAATTATATTAGAATTATTACATTACATATGTTATAATTTTGACTTTTTGTGTCGTCATTTCAACTTTGACAAATGTGGCTTATTATGTCGTATTGTGTGTTTTAACCTAATAATTTTGACTTTTTATGTCATCATTTCAACTTTTTGTCCAAAATATGACTTGATAAATTATTTATGCTATAATTGTTACTTAGTACTTACTTTTTATGTCATAATTATATTTTTTCCTCATAGATTCGTGTTTTTATGTCATATCTATGGCTTTAAATTTTGATGCTTTTATCATCATTTTGAGCTTTTGTCATAAGTCAATTTTGAATTATGATGCTTATCATATGTCACATATTTTATCTTAATTGTAATGTAGTTTCTCATAACTTAGATTTTTGTATCATAATATGAACTTTTCCTCATAATTTCTACTTGTGTAACGATAATAGCTTTTATCTCATAATTTTGAGTTACGTATGCATGTCAAAATTTTGACATTTTACGTCATTTTTGACTTTGTGGCCATAAAAAATATGGCTTTAATTTCATAATTTAAATGCCATAATTATGATACTGACTATTTATGTCACGATTTTTCCCTATAATGGCTTTTATCACTTAATTTAGAATTTTTATGTCATATTTAAGATGTTTTCTCCTAACTTTGACCTCTTATGTCATAATGATGATTTTGTTTTCCTCATAGTTTTGACTTTTCATCATATAATTATATATTTTTCCTTTCATAAGTCTGGAGAGTCATTCGTGTGAGAAAATAATGTCAGAATGTTAAATTTTCACACCAGAAACAAGATTTACAGCAAAATCCATTAGTAAAAACATCTCACCAACCAAGAGTAAGTTATTAATTCCACTTTGAGCACCATCACCATTTCCAGCCCTCGGCTCTCACTTCCTGTCACGTGTTTCCTGTGTAAATCGGAGTTATTTCCCCTCACCTGGCGAAGTATCCAGGCCTCTTCTCGCTCTTCTCCATTACGGACCCTGATCACAGCAACTCCTTCCAGTCCAGAATCGGGATCTCAACGTTGCCTGAGCGTTCCTGTCTTCACAAAGACACGAAAAGCAGAATATCGGCCCCTTAATATGTCGGCCCTTATCTTTAATCGTGGGTCAATGGGTCACATACAGGTTGCTGCAATAAACCCAGTGACACAAACATCAGCTCTGAGTGGGAAAACTGTCGATTCAGACCGGATCTGGCGAGGTTCAGCTGGTTTTTTTTAAGGGTGAAGCCATTAAATCACCACTAATGGCAATCTTTATAGTTAAGACACTCATTATTGTTCAAGATCAACAAAGCCTGTGTTTGATTTGGGATAAGCAGTGATTAGATTGAGCCTAAACATCTGATTACTGACTGATATCTCAAATCAATCTGCTTTGGTAACATGTCAAGGGGTTAAACTGAATGTTTACATGACATAATCCCGTTTGATAGAGAGTGAAACTCACGTTCAGCACGTAATTTTACGCACAATGACGTCACGTGCATCAGGTTACAGCTGATAGCCGCCTATATACATCATATGCACAACACTGGAAATGCATGCACAAAAGACAACATCATATGCATGCATTAAAATGAACCATTTTTAAATGATGACATCATATTTATCTTAATCGACATAAAGGCCAAATGCTGTGCATTTTGAAACGCGTTCCTGCCATGCATATTAATTAAAAACAAATCGAAGTATGAAACACACATATATATATAGGTTTGGTCCTGCAGGAATTGCACGCGCATTTCACCCACCTAAACAAACACTACATCCCTGAAGACCCGGCTCGCGTCACTCCATCCCCTCGTCGATCATATAAACGCTGCTCTTCTTCGGCTAGATGTGAACGAGAACGCGCTATTGTTGATATAAACACGCACACATGCAGTCCAGGCTAACAGGCTAAAGCTAAAGGAATTAAAGTCCTTCCATATCAAGATTGAAAGCGGATTCGCTGTTTCTTGTCATATTTCTGTGACACCGACGTCAGCTCTCGGGGACTTTGACCCGTTTTATCGCCAGTCAATCGACAAAAGCGCTTGATGTGCGTGTTTGGGTTTGGAAATAGAATTAAGTATTCATATCTAAATTTAAATGTCGATATTCTCATAGGTCGAAGTCCTCTCATGCCACGCCCATGTTCCCGGGTGATTGACAGGAAAAGCGGAAACGCCCCTTCCCCCTTTAACTCCAGGCTAGATGCTGTATGCAGTGACTCGTCTTGTACATCACAGGTCTCCATAAAATCGTTTTGTATTGTATTTTTTTTACATCACATCTAGTAGCCTATTTTATTTTAGTGCAATATTACTGCTGTTTTTTATTTGATATTTATTTTTTGTTATTTTTTTTAGGAAAATATAAACAAGTATATTAACATCCAAAAAAGTAAAGCATTGTTTTGACCAACAAAAACGGCACATATTTAAATATATTAGTGAAATATATAAAATGGAAACACCTACCTATAATCCTCTTTTCATGAGTTTTTAAGTTAATAAATGTTTTTAATTGATGAATTGCTGTACAGATCTGTTTTTAAAGAAGACATTCAGCGATTAACATAAATGAAAATGTAAATATGTTATTATAGAAGCTTACGTTTATTTTAAAGCAAATTAACTAAACAATTTTATTTTATTAAAAAAATACATATTTTATAAAATAACCAGGACTCTAAACTTACTAGAACACAAACAAAGTTTCATCCCGAATTTGATATCACCAAAAACGAGCCGCTAAAGGCGTTATGGAGTGCAGTTTCACAGGTCGAGTGATTAGAGTATGTGACTGAACTAGAGAAACTAGCTTTAATGCCAGAGAATTTTTGACTTCCTTATAATTTGTTTTGAATATAAAAATGAAAGTGTGTGAAGCGTTGGTGGAGTTTGGCATGTGTCCTGCTGGAACTGAACTGGCACAAACTAGATCTCATGTATGTGGGATTTATGAGGTCACGTCCTGATTGACGTGCTGTTAACACAAACACACACACACAATCCTCAATAAGAACATATTCAAGAATATTTGATATGCATTTAAACATATATTAGGCCCCCCAGTGGTGAAAATGTTTTTAAATGATGTTTATATGTCTATTTTTCAATACTCTTTAAGACACCCCATGTGTAAATATATAAGTCGTATTTCTGCAGTGAACAAAGACAGTCTCAAAAACACGTTTTGAAATCGCTGGTGTTTCTGACGTCACAAACCACCTTGTAACCAATCAGATCAACGTGTGATCGTCAACCAGTGGATCTCTGAGTGAGTGGAGTGGAGGCGGAGCTCATTTGCATATTCATAGAACCGCGCATACTAAATGAGGTGTGGGTGTCGAGTTAGGAGACTTTATGAATGCTCAGTTTAAACCCACGGTTGGGCTCTTTTTAAAAGACACTTTACTGATACTAAAGTGAAAGAACTTCTAAAAAATGAAAACGTTATGCAAACGTAAAAAAATGTACTATATGGACTCTAAATTAATCAAATCAAAGCCATATATGCGTCTAACCAAGTTGTTCCAAAAGTGAAGTTGATATCAGTGACCTGGAGTTTTCCTGAGAGGTTTAGTTCAGGCGCAGTGCCACACACACACACACACACACACTCCACATTCTCATTACAGTTCAGATCACTGTAATACTATAAAGAGAACATCATCATAAATGAAAGCCTGTACAATAAACATTACCATAATATGAAATGTAAACGATATGTCTTTATTTTTTTCACATTTTCATAACTGCTTTTAATCAATTGTTGTATATTATTTGAGAATGCATCAACCATGACAATTACACACGGATTTATTCCCGTTCATGGACTGATGATGATGATGATGATGAAGGTTCAGAGCTGAGGGACGCCGGCCACCATCTCACTCTCAATGCCACACTCATCATGGCCCCTCAGGATCTTAAAATAACCTGTGAGAGACACAACCAATCCCTGCAGGTCAAAGCTCACATTTACAATAATAAAGTCCTGAAATTATTATAAATGATAATTATTAGATATTACTTTAAAAAAAAAAAAAGAAAGTTAATTTCCACAAAATATTATATTAGAAACTAGTTTCCTAAAAGGATATAAATCTATTATATAAAATATGCTATATATATATATATAAATAAATGAAGTAAAAAGCTGCAGTGTGTGTCATCCTCCTCCGGATCCGGCTAGTGTGCGGCTGAGTCTCACCGCCGTCTCCCCAGTCGGAGTTCCAGGAGTTGGCCACGAGCCAGAACGGCGTCCCCTTCTCCTCCCCCCAGCCCAGGATCTTCACCGAATGGCCGCCCAGAGCCGACCCGCTCACGTGCTGGTAAACACCTGAGAGACACACACATCACTGAGAAACTCGAGAGGGATAGTTCACACAAAGATGAACATTAGCCCGTGATTTACTCACCCTGAAACCATACAATATGACTTCCTTCTTTCAGACGAATACAATCAAGAGTTATATTGAACAAATATCCTGGCTTTTCCAAGCTTTATAATGACAGTCAATGGGTGTGTGTTTTTGAAGTCCATAAAAGTGCATCTGTCCATCATAAAAGTGCATCTATCATCATGAAAGTGCATCTATCATCATGAAAGTGCATCTATCATCATAAAAGTGCATCTGTCCATCATAAAAGTGCATCTATCATCATAAAAGTGCATCTATCCATCATAAAAGTGCATCTGTCCATCATAAAAGTGCATCTGTCCATCATAAAAGTGCATCTATCATCATAAAAGTGCATCTGTCATCATAAAAGTGCATCTATCATCATAAAAGTGCATCTATCCATCATAAAAGTGCATCTATCATCATAAAAGTGCATCTATCCATCATAAAAGTGCATCTATCATCATGAAAGTGCATCTGTCCATCATAAAAGTGCATCTATCATCATGAAAGTGCATCTGTCCATTATAAAAGTGCATCTATCATCATAAAAGTGCATCTGTCCATCATAAAAGTGCATCTGTCCATCATAAAAGTGCATCTATCATCATAAAAGTGCATCTGTCATCATAAAAGTGCATCTATCATCATAAAAGTGCATCTATCCATCATAAAAGTGCATCTATCATCATAAAAGTGCATCTATCCATCATAAAAGTGCATCTATCATCATGAAAGTGCATCTGTCCATCATAAAAGTGCATCTATCATCATGAAAGTGCATCTGTCCATCATAAAAGTGCATCTATCATCATAAAAGTGCATCTATCATCATGAAAGTGCATCTGTCCATCATAAAAGTGCATCTATCATCATGAAAGTGCATCTGTCCATCATAAAACATGAATAGATGCTGTTTTATGATGGACAGATGCACTTTTATGATGATAGATGCACTTTTATGATGGATAGATGCACTTTTATCATGGATAGATACACCTTGATGATGATAGATGCACTTTTATGATGGACAGATGCACTTTGATGGACTTCAAAGACCCAACTGACTGCCATTATAAAGCTTGGAAGAGCCAGGATATTTTTTAATATAACTCTGATTCTATTAGTCTGAATAAAAGAAGTCATATTATACAGCTAGGATGGCTTGAGGATGAGTAAATCATTTTTGGGTGATCCATCCCTTAAAGCGTGTGGTTTCTGACCCGTCTTGTAGAGCAGAAAGTCCTCATAGACGGTGAAGGACGCTTCCACCGGGCCGTTGTTGTACAGTTCAGTCATGATCTGCTTCTGGTCCGAGGGAAGGTTATACGCTTTATAGCCTGCAGGGGGCGAGACTCAGTCAAACCGAGTTACGAGAGACTAACGACAGAGGATGGAGCAGCAGAAACTCACCGAAGTGTTTGTCTTGTTTGTAGGGGACGCTGTACTGCGGGATACAGGCGGAGTCACACTGCGGTGTGTCCTGCTCTCCTGAACACGGCAGACGCGAGCCGTTCACATGATGCTCACAGGGGGCGATGCTGTACGGCCTGCAGCCTAGACATGTGCAGAAACACCTCAGAAACTCAATTATTTAGTAGTCGAGTTATTTTTATTTTAATATTTTATTTTATTGTTTACATTTAATTTATTATTTTATTTAATTTGAATGTTTTGTTGTTTTATTATATTTTTATTTATTTTAACATTTATTTATTTTATTCAAAGTTTAATTAAATTAATTTTCTATTTATTTAAATATTTTTATTTTATTATGTTTAATTTTACCATTTCTTATTTTTTATTTATTGTGATATTTTATTGTATTATTTTTGTTTTGTTTAATTTTAATTAATTAATTAATTTAATTAATTAATTAATTAATTAATTAAATGTCTGGCATTTAATTTTAATACTTTATTTCATTCTATTATTCTTGTTTATTTCAAAGTGTCATTTAATTAATAAATTTTCTATTTATTTTACTATTTTTTATTTTTATTTTATTATGTTCTTATTTTAGTTTAATTTTAATTAATTCAACATAAGGAGTTTATTGCTATTATTATTATTATTTTATTTTAATATTTTGATATTTTATTGATTATTTTAGTTTTGTTTTAAAGTTACATTTTTAATATATTTTTATTTATTTCGATATTTTGTTAAACCATTTTATTGTACCAAAGTTTCATAGTTTTATAGGCTACTTGTGACTCATTCACACATTTTTTTTTGCAGAATACATAAAGAGATATAACATAAAAACTAACGTAAATCCAGCAGAATAAAGATATTCTTTATTATTATCCTGTATAGATCCAGACTAACCTTGTTTGGATCCATAAAGTCCTCCGGTCACCAGGCCGGACTTGGTCCAGTAATCCCACGCTTCTGCCGAATAGCCTCCAGAACACCTGAGGGTCAGTACAGATGTTACAGATGTTTCTACTCAGATGTTCCTGAAAAACCCCGTTCACATCACAAACCATAACCATAACTATAACTATAACCATTAACTAAAACCATAACTATAACTAACTATAACCATAACTTTAACTATAACCATTAACTATAACTATAACCATAACTTTCACCATAACCATATTTATAACCATAACTATAACCATAACCATATTTATAACTATAACTTTAACTATAATCATATTTATAACTATAACTATAACCATAACCATATTTATAACTATAACTTTAACTATAACCATAACCATATTTATAACTATAACTTTAACTATAACCATAACCATATTTATAACTATAACTTTAACTGTAACCATAACCATATTTATAACTATAACTTTAACTATAACCATATTTATAACTATAACTATAACCATAACCATATTTATAACTATAACTTTAACTATAACCATAACCATATTTATAACTATAACTTTAACTATAACCATAACCATATTTATAACTATAACTATAACCATAACCATATTTATAACTATAACTTTAACTATAACCATAACCATATTTATAACTATAACTTTAACTGTAACCATAACCATATTTATAACTATAACCATAACCATATTTATAACTATAACTATAACTTTAACTGTAACCATAACCATATTTATAACTATAACTTTAACTATAATCATATTTATAACTATAACTATAACCATAACCATATTTATAACTATAACTTTAACTATAACCATATTTATAACTATAACTATAACCATAACCATATTTATAACTATAACTTTAACTATAACCATAACCATATTTATAACTATAACTTTAACTATAACCATAACCATATTTATAACTATAACTATATCTATAACTATAACTATAACCATAACCATATTTATAACTATAACTATATCTATAACTATAACTATAACCATAACCATATTTATAAGCATAAGTAAAGTGTGTTGCTGCGGACACACACCCGAAGCCGCACTCGTCACAGCAGGACAGCAGATCTTCAGCCGAGATCTCCACAGAAACCTGTCCTTTACTGTGGATGCAGATGCGGTCAGAGATGGCCTCGGCCGCACCGAACGCCTGCGCACACACACACACACACACACTCTCTTTATATCTCTCAACATGAGGATAGGACAGCTGTCAGTCAATAAATGTGAATAAGTAACTAGTTACTTATTTGAAAGAGCATCTTAGATATTTTGTTGTAAATTGAAAAGTAATGTGATACTTTACTAGTTACTTGAAAAAGTAATCTGATTACATTACTCAAGTTACTTGTAACACGGGTGTGGACTGCCAAAACTGAGGCATTTAAAACAATGACGTCAGTTTCGTCACGTGACGCATATTGTGCCAACAGATGTTCATGTTCATAGCGGTGTTGTGCCTTTTATATAGATATACATATAGTATATATACATATATATATGTGATAGAAGTTCATGTTTGTACTGTTATGTGCTTTTCACTTTATGTTAAATTGCACTCTTCATATCACAGTCCTGCAAACATGACAGAAAATTCCCTCACATTTGCTGACCACACGTCTCACGACCGATTTGTACGAATTTGTACGAGTAATTAAAAAGTGGCTAATTCGTACTAATTCATACGACCTCACTCGTACGAATTCCTACGATTTGTCTAAACCCACGTGATGGTTACGTTTAGGGGCGGGGTCAGGGGTAGGTCATTCGTACAAATTCATCCGAATTGGCCAATTCGTAAAATATGTACGATTTAGCAAAATCGTACTAATTCGTATGAGTGACGTCGTATGAATTGTTACGAATTAGCCACCTCGTAAAATTCGTACGAATTCCCGTTAGATCGGGTTGGTCTCACACACACACACACACACACACACACACGTGTAGGAGTGTTTACCCAGCAGGAGCCGCAGGATCCCTGATCCCGGATCTGTCCGATGGTTTTACAGTACGGCCACTCGGCCCGCGGGTCGAAACTGTCCGGAAGATTCACGTCGACGGCGTGTTTCACCCTGCAAACACACACACACACTGAGGAAAATCTGTTCTTTATGCCAAATAACGTTTTTCTGCCGATATTAAATCCTTTCAAAACCACTTTCCACAAAAAACATTGTACCGTCCGATAATCGCGGCACTGTGTGTTGCGAATGCTGTTGGCTCTTTGACTAATTGCTTTTTTAAGTCACTTTAGATAAATGTAGATGTAATTAAGAAAATATGCTTTACATAAAAGAAAATGTAGTCTATTTTTAAGACGTAACGTTATTATTTTGCGTGACAATTGTGCACATTTACCCCCTAAATTCTCATTATTATTTATTGTAGTGCATTTTTGTCATTATGTCTCATTGTGATTTATTTATTTATTTAATGCAGAGCGATTTTTGTCCGTATTTCTCATTGTTCTTACGCATTTATTTATTGTAGTGCAATTTGTCATGGTTGATTTATTTCAGTGCAATTCTTGTAATTATTTCTCATTTTTATTTATTTATTGTAGTGCAATTTTTGTTATTTATGTACAGTACTATAGTGAAATTCTTTTAATCCCCTATTTTAAAAATCATTTTTCTTATTAATTTATCTTTAGTAGTGCAATTTTTGTCATTTCTCCTTGTTATTTATTAACTCATATTATTGGCGTGCAAATCTGCATAAATTAAAAGTTGTACAATAAATATTACAATATATTAGTACTTTAAAACTTTTTTTATACCATAATGAGAATTTAGTGAATTTATGACTTTATTTAATTATTTATGTATTTTATTTTGGAGCGTTTTAACCATGTCAGTGATATACAGATACAGCTTTATTTCCATTAAAATGACTCTGTTTGTGTGTGAGTGTAAAACTCAGATGTAAATACAAATGCAAATGTTAACACAACTTTACACACATGCATGATACTTTTCATCCCGACTGAACTTTACAAATAAACACCAATCGCAGAATATTATCATGCAGATGAATTGCTGTTTAATAACAGAAGTCATTTCTTGAAGTGATGCTGCATCATTAACTGGTCTCGTTTGAGTGTGTGTGTGAAGCTCACGTGTCAGGCAGTCGGGGGCCGTTCGGCAGAGTCCCGCAGAGAGACTTCACAAACCCTGACGACACTTCCTGGAAGTTCACACCCGCCTGAGGAGAAGAGGAAGAGGAAGAGGAAGAGGACACAGATCTTGTTTATAACACATCTAGATTAGCCATGTGGGCTATTAGCCTGATTAGCCTATTTTTCACTCTGTAATTTATTATTTATTTATTCTTATTATATTTTTCAACTCATCTCAACAACCTCACCACCTCTCACCAGAATAAAAAAATAAAATAATTAAACGTATTAGCCATGTGGGAACAAGGCCTCGGATTGAAGATAAATAAGGAAAAATGGGATGAGAAATGTGTAAAAGTACAAACACAGACTGGAACAGTTACAGTGCAACTGGCTTATGCGTACCTATATAACTCCATTTAAAATACACCAAATGTATAGCAACATATCAGATACTTCTAATATACGCAACAGTGCAAAAGGTACAATAATTCATTATATATGGGAATGAATCTGCAGGTCATATTTCACCCCAAAAACACACACATTATATATTTAAGCTATATATGACCATTTATACAAATTTTACAATACACTCTACATTTATAAATGTAAATATATATTTATCTATATATTATTTCTATTTTACAAGCAAGTTATAATATACATGTACATATATATAAATTTTACATTTATATATTATTTATATTTTTATTTATAACATACGATATTTTTACTGCACGAAAGGCACATTAATTCATTGTATGTGGGAATGAAAAAAAAAGAAGAGTTTTGGAAATAAATTATTGATATGATATGGCATATAGTCTCAGTGAGATTCATTATTGGTATTCATCCAGATAAGTGTAATATTGAAGTGTTGACAGACGGGCTGGTTCTGGTCTGTGCTAGTGCACGGTTCATGTAATACGAGTGTTCCTTTGTTTGTTTTATTTGTGTACATTATATGTGTTGTTACAGACATGTGATGATGTACACTGTTGTGTAAGTGTTCAAAAAAATGCAATAAAAATAATTAAATGAATGGATACCGTCCACGTGGTCTGGGCCGAGTTGATGATGTTGATCATGTCATGTGACCCTGTGGAGAGATGTGGGCGGCCACAGGTGACGGACAGCAGAGCGCACACACACACCACACACACACACCACATCCTGCGGAAATACAGAAGGGTTATTACTGGCTTAGTTTTTTTTAGCATTTATTATTCAAGTGAAAAAGGAAAGAAAAAATACAATAATAATTAAAAATATTAACCCTATTTAAATTAGATAAAATCGAATAAATTAAATTAACAAATACTTATGATCTCATTGTAATATTTTAATATTTGATTAACCACCGTCTATAATATTTATATGAACAAAAAAGACAAATAAAGACTAATAAAAATGAAGAGTTATTAATTGAAATAATAAATACATTATACATAAAAAATGTATATATTTTGTGATTTTTTAAAATGAAAACTTATTTGATTACCCATGTTTGTAATTTGTATGTGAATACAAATGTCAAAATGAGACTAATAAAAACTATTACGGCATTATTACTTAACATTAAATTAAAATTATTATTTTGAGATTGTTTTTTATTAAAACTTATTACAATTTCATTGCAATATTTGATTAACCATGTTTGCAATGTTCATCTGAAAAACAAATATAAATAGACTGATAAAAAAATGAAGACTGTTAATAATTAAAAATATAAAACATATTTTAATGAGATAAAATCTAAGTCAAACAGTAAAACGCATATAAACGTATTGTTCTGAATTAAAGAAACAACATTATTGCAATACTTGATTAACCAAAACCTAAGACATTATTAATTAATAAAAAACATTTAAATTACAAAAAATCTTTAAACAGACTTACAATCTATATAAACTATATATTTAAATTAGATAACATTTACATAAATACATACAATTATTGTGCAGTTATTTATATTAAAAGTATTTTATGAACACTCTCCAGTCTATAAAAGTTACTTTTCTTACATAAAAAGTCTCACATTATTTCAAACTATTCAGGATATTAATCAGTAATATTGTGAAAACTGTCTTCACCTGCGCATCATATTCTGTTCCTCCGTCTCTCAAGCTGGAGATTCACGAAAGCCACGAGATTCACTCCGTTAAACATCATGTGATCGACTGTCAGGTGCTGTCACAGCCGTCACAAGACAAGCAAAGGTCTAAAGCAGGTGGAACATCACACACACACACACTAACATACATGTACGCATCAATGAAACTAATGAAACATTGATATATTTATTATCTCTAAGTTTATTTACAAACCAAACTCCCACATTACATTACAGCAATGCTAAATAAACTCAATGTTGGTATGTACAAAGTTCTCAGCAGCTTCTCCACATGAAAGCGGTGTATAAGGACACTTCACAGTCACATGATCGCTCCGTTCGCAGTGACTGGGTGAATATTCAAACTGACCCATGCAGGGAAAATGGAGCAGTTCATGTGCAAAACCACATTCACACACACATGATCACATGATGAGAACCACATCGAACCCACGTCTGGGTCACTCGCCCCACAATCAAGATTTTTGGACCATTAAGACTGACATATCCATCATCATCATCATTATTATTTTCATTTGATTTATTTTGTTTCATATAAATCTAACAACTGAGAAAATGTGCAAAGAAAATGATGCTTTACAAAATATAATAGTCCAAAAATGTGGCTTTTTTCTTTAATTTTGTGGTTTTCATGTGTGTGTGCGTCAGAATGCAACCGCTCTTAAGTCTGCATGTAATTAAAACAACACCAATCCGTCTAAATGACAGATTGTGAATTTTATATCGCAATGAAAACGTTTTCCTGCACGTGTGTTTGACGTTTAGGATGGTCTGATGGAGCAAGCAGAAACAAAAAAACAAAATACAGGAAATCAACCGAATCCTCAGCGTCACAGAAACGTTAGATAACGTCCGTAACGTCCGCCTCAGGAGTCTGCAGGTCATATGTCATCCCACAATCAGAGGAAAACACACACACACACTACATATCTTAGCTATATATGACCATTTATCTAAATTATACTATACACTGTACATGTATATTATACCTTTATATATTTATATAGATCTATACTATTTATATTTTAAAAACAAGTTATAATATACATGTACATACATATATATAATTTGTATACATGGTCTTATTAAGCTTAAATACATACAATCCCCATTTTTTTCCTATTAATATATATATATATAGCATAAGTATAAATTATATTCATTAAAACTACAAATACACATGCATACATACACATATATATTATTTATATTTTAAGTATATGTATGCATGTGTATATGTAGTTTTTATAAATGTAATTTATATATATATATATAATAGGGCTGTCAAACGATTAATCGCGATTAATCGCATCCAAAATAAAAGTTTGAGTTTACATAATATATGTGGGTGCACTGTGTATAATTATTTTGTATATATATATATAAATACACACACATGCATGTATATTTAAGAAAAAAAAAATATATATAAAATATTTATATATAAATCTATATACATGAAAATATTTTTTAAACATATACATGCATGTATTTATATATAAAATAATTATACACAGTGCACCCACATATATCATGTAAACACAAACTTTTATTTTGGATGCGATTAATCGACTTCAGCCCTAATATATAACATTTAAATTGATATTTAATGTACATTTTAATTTACAATATATATGATATTTTTCTTGTCTTTTCAACAATGTTTTTTTTATTAATTAAATTATTTTATTTGCATAAAAACATTTTTTTTTTACAAAGTCAAACATTGTAATGTGCTTTTCCCTCTTGATTCTGAGCTGAAACACGACCTGGACGAGTGTGTGTGAGATTCACCTAAACAGAAAACAAGCCCTTTCGTCAGTCCTCTTGTTTGGGCCGTGTGTGTGTGTGTGTGTGTGTCAGTGCCCCTGCATGTCGGCGCCCCCTGCTGGCCCCGTGGTGGCGTTCAGGTACTGCCAGCTGAGGGCCGCCAGTATCATCGCTGCCGACACACACACCGGAGAGATGTGATGCGCTCGGGACGACAGCGCCGCTCGGGACACACTCTTCTCATGGATCAGATTCAGGACACACAGCGTTTGTTCCCGGGACGGATCCGTGATGGAGACTTTCTGCAGGATCTGTGGAGAAGTACGGGATTATTAGCAGTATTTCAGTTTATTGCCAGATTAGACACAAACTGAAGTCCGCACCTCCTGACTGTACTGTGTGATGATGCTCTGAACGGCGGCCATGTTTGTGGCCTGCATCATGAGCGTCACCGCCTGACCCTTCCGGATCTTCACCACGCCCTGAAACACCTGAGGATTGTTGTAGCACGCAGACAGAGTCGCTATCGCCATCACCTGGCCGGAGGAACAACACCACATGCTCAAACATCCACAGCTCGCACAAATATACGGCAACACTTCATTTCGACATTCGACTGACGATAAGTGACACGTCAACTAACTGAGTATTAGTAGACTGTCTGCTTCAGAGATGTTCACAAGTCATTTTTTGAAAGTTTGAAAGTCTCAAGTCTTAAATTATTAGGCATTGTCTAATTAAATATGTGCGAATTTGCATATATTTAAAAAAAAAAACGAAATCTGAGTAGCCTATTAGATAAAGCCAGGTTTAAAATAATTTTTTCTACTGTAGATTTAGTCGACTAAAACCATATTGAATTTCGTCGACTAAAACTAAAACAATTCAGATGACTAAAATAAATGCCATTTTAGTCAAAAGACTAAAACTAAATCAAAATTTGCTGACAAAATGAACACTGGTTGACATGTAGTTACTTATAGTTAGTAGAATGTCTACTGGACTATCGAAATAAAGCGGAACCAATTATATAGTAAAACCACCGTACTGAACGATCACAATATTCATAAAGCACATCTTGTGTTATTTACACGCATGGCACAAAAGACGTCCATGTGTGTTATTTTAGTGCTATACTACAACTTCATTACTATACCGTCTTAGTATTTATCAATACTTTGAATTTGTTTTTAATTTTAAAATGTTTAATTTTATTCATGTTTATTATTTCAGTAATTTTAGCATATCAGTCTAAACTAAACAAATATTATTATAGTTTATTTAGATAGGGACAGATACAGATAACATAGATACACTTTGACAGTGAAATTAGCCGAAGCTAATTTACAACATTAGTCCCTAGAAGGGCTTTTTTAGTAAAATACAATAAACGAACAAACAATACAAAACAATAAGGGCTTTTTGATAAAATGCAATACAAGAATAAAAATACTAGTAGAGAGAAAAATAATGGAATATAATATAAATGCCAAAAAAAAAAAATTACAAAAAAAGGCAGAGTCGACAAGAACTAAATATGCGAACAACACTGTTCCTGAATTAACCACAATTTGTTTTTTAAATGCCAATTTATTAGACACTTTGCCTTCGCAACTTACATACAATTTATTTTTTCTATTTAAAATGATTTTAATCATTTTGTTTGTGTTTTTGTCACTTTTTTAATTTATTTATTTATTTAATATGGACATAACAATAATATTGGACGAACCAGATGCATTGTTTAAAGTGTAATAGCACGTGCTAATTTTCAACACCTGTCTATAGGGGCTTTTAGTACAAACTACATTATAACTATATTATGTTTTAGTTTTATCTACTTCATTTTTAATTATTTATTTCAGTTTTAGTTGTAATATTTTTAGTGCTTTCAAGTTTAATTTTGCCTTTACATTTAATTGAAATAATTTTTTCGTTTTTAGTAGGGCTGTGCAAAAATTAATTGCGATTAATCGCATCCAAAATAAAAGTCTGTGTTTACATAATATATTTGTGTGAGCTGTATATAATTATTTTGTATATAATAATACACACACACATGCATGTATATATTTAAGAAAACGTGTCATTCATTTATAAAATATTTATATTTATATAATATCGATTTTGTATTTATATATATATAGAATTTAAGCGCAAATACTTCTTAAACATATACATGCATGCATAGGTATTTATATATACAAAATAATTATATACAGCGCACACAAATATATTATGTAAACACAGACTTTTATTTTGGATGCGATTAATCACAATTAATTTTTGCACAGCCCTAATTTTTAGTATTTTTAGTTCATCAAGAGGAAAAGAAATGCATTCTGTGTGAACGACAATACGGCAATGCAGATTCATCTGTGTGCAATTTCTATGTTCATTTCTATAAATCTGCACCCTTATAGCATTAGATAATGTAATGTAAGATGTGCTCACTATCCCTGAGTGTGTGTTTATGAACGGCATTGAACTCGACGTAAACAGACTCAGGAGTTCAGCGACTCACCTGAGGAATGGCGCAGAAGTTGAAGACGCTCTGGTTGCGGAGGCGGGACAGGTACGCGATGACATCAGGGACGTGGCGAAGGGCGTCGGTCACCAGCAGGTTGAGGCAGGACAGGGCAGAGCTCAGGTTTTGAGGCTGCGCAAAATCCTCCAGACGGGACGCAAACTGACTCCAGGCCTGCAGCACAGAAACGACCATCAAAAACGGTAAAAAACTGTCAAATTGTATTTTTTTTGCAGCCTTTAGATATATAGATACCACGGTCTGACGTTAGCCAGGCTAAAATAAACGTTTGCCTGTTACAGCTGCATGTACCTCCTGCGGCCAGAAGGCCCGTCCCTGCTGCTGGTCCTCCAGATAGTCCCTGATGATGTTGGTCTTCTGGAGGAACAGGCCCATGGAGTTGGCCAGCTCTGTGTCCCGGCCCACCTCAGCGTCCTCGAGCTGGGACGCCGAAAACAGTCGGGACAGTCCGATCCCCACCAGACCCGCCACGTAATGACAGTACTGAAGGGGAAAACGGGGACATTAAAGCGTTCATACACAGCTGGTCATTCTCACTTTTATATGTATAGCACTATTAAAACAACACATGTTGACCAATGTGCTTTACTTCATCTCAGTATAAAACACAAAATTAATAGTCAGGGCTCCAGACTAACTTTTTTTACTAGGAGCGCTGTTGCCCCTGACTGCGCAAGCAGAAAATGTAGGGGCACACCTTAAATCAGCTCGCAATGCAATTATTCAAATTTCTCCCAAAATAACTGTAATACTGACAAATTCTTTAATAATAAATAGACTTAACATTATGATATGCTGTTTTATTTTAAGTTCACAGGCCTCCAGACTCAAATTTGAGGGCAGCACCACCTCAAATCAGAACTCGAGTTATAACAAAACAAAACAAAACAAAAAAAAAAACAATACAATAAATCACTTAGATTAATTTAGGGTGTAGATGAAGTTAACTTTAGTTATTATCACTTATAATGTCTTAATATTAATTAAAAAAACATGTATGTATAGAAGGACTTGGAGTGAAAATGGCCAATAAACATCCTACTGTTTACAATGTTTTTTTGTTTTGTTTTTTAATTTTTAATAAAATAATAATTTTAATGTTTAAATAAGAGTTTTCCAACATCTTTAAATTTTTCGTTTTAGGACAATCTTTGAAGGATGAACAAAAAATGTGTTGATCATCACAAAAAAATACAAAAAATAAAACATTTATATAGTTTTGAAGAGCAGGACCAAGATGTGTAGGCTACGTTGTAAGCGTTTGACTACCGTATTTCTGTCACATCAGATTTATGGTTAGAGTTAACTTACTACATTAGCCTAAATCCATGGTGAATGTTTCTGATTTGTGGACTGAAAGCCTCCTGTAAGAGTTTCTAAAGCGTTTTCAGTCGCACACTCTCAAATTTTGGTCGCAGTCTGGAGCCCTGATAGTACAATAGTAATAGAGTAAAAATAATAAATATTATCATCAAAAAGAAGAAAGTTGCGTCTTAAGTTGTACTTTAGAAATACATAATGCTATTTCAAAGTTTCAAAGTCAAATGCACGATCCCCTCTCTGGCTTAACTTTTGAGTTGTTGTATGATTATAAATTATATCGCATGCAGGAATGCTTTAGGATGACAGTGAAAGCACTTCTGCTAATTGGTTTGCTGAGTTATACGTGTATAAATCTACACGCATAGGGATGAACGTCAAACAGACTGTCAAACACGCATGTGAGACGGTGAGAGGTTTACTTTGTCCCACTCCTTCATTGAAGAGACTTTCTTCTCCAGGAATTCAGCCATTCCCACACCCATCCGGTGACAGATGTCCGAAATCACGTCCCGATACTCTTGGCCTAAATTCCTGAACTCCACTGAAATCTAAAGAGAATAATAGTGTATTCAAACATAAACAATAAAGAAACTACTTTGCACTTAAAAATGCAGCATTTCACAACGGCATCTGGACCGTAAACAATCATAGAAAAATGTGAAAATAAAAAAAAACATTTTCCACTGCTTATTTGCTGGTTTTAGTGAGTCACACGTTGTTCCTGATTGAAAATTAAATGATTAAAATGTGTTTTTACGTTTTTTTTTAAAATTTTATTTATTTATTTTTTGCTATACGTAGGCTCTGATGTCCTATTTATACACAAGTGGTCATTCAAAATGACAAAAAATATATTAGAAAAATATATCATTATAGACACACTTGTACATTATATATATATATATATATATATGAAGAGTTCAGATGCAAAAGCCTCTAAGTGCCATTTGAAATTTTCTTCTAGAATGATCATTTTTATCAAACTTGTATATTTAAGTTCAGTAATTTCACTTAAATGGCAATGATAATTACCTATTGTTATTTAAGTGAAATTACTGAACTTAAATATACAAGCTTGATAAAAATGATCATTCTAGAAAAAAATTTCAAATGGCATTTAGAGGCTTTTGCATCTGAACTCTTCATATATATATATATATATATATATATATATAAAATGTACATGTGTGTTTAATGATATATTTTTTTATAATATATTTTTTGTCATTTTGAATGAGCACTTGTGTATAAATAGGACATCAGAGCCTATAGCCAAAAATTTTTTTTAAAAAAAATGTAAAAACACATTTTAATCATTTAATTTTGATTTTGAACATATGAAGAGTTCAGATGCAAAAGCCTCTAAATGCCATTTGAAATTTTCTTCTTTAATGATGATTTTTATCAAACTTGTATATTTAAGTTCAGTAATTTCACTTAAATAACAATTAATAGGTAATCTTCATTGCCATTTAAGTGAAATTACTAAACTTAAATATACAAGTTTGATAAAAATCATCATTAAAGAAGAAAATTTCAAATGGCATTTAGAGGCTTTTGCATCTGAACTCTTCATATATAAGAAGGTATACTTCTTATTCATATATATTTGATAAATTGCATGAGAAGTTTGTTTATATAATATGTGTGTGTATGTATGTGTGTGTATATATATATATACACACACACACAACAATATGGTCCTGAAACAGGCCTGAATCTCTTGATGAAAAACACAATTCCTTACATTTTGATTTTGACATTGTGGTGTCACATGATGCTTGTGAGACTGACCGTGGGGAAATCCTCCAGGACCTGCCGGTCTTTCTCTCGGCTCTCGCTGAAGCTCCACTCGGGCTGATAGAGGAACGAGTGGAAGTCGTGCAGCATCGGGACCTTCTTCTCCAGCGGGATGGTCATGTCGTCTTCCACCGTGTCCAGGGCTCGAAGAACCAGGTAGAAAATACACACGGCATGCCTGAGTGAGACATTGAGGAATCAGTTCATATCCAGGGGAGCAGGGTTTATATTACAAGCCGGCTCGTATTGCTCAAGCTCCGCCCACGACCGCTGACGGACTGTCACGTATTAGCATATTTCCCGTATTAGCATATTTCCACTTCAGTGTCTTGTGTCGACACGCCCCATGGGTGAGCAGATGCTCTTTATCTTTTAAAGAGACATGCACCGACACGGGTCGCTGTGAACAGAGCTCTTCTACACAACCATTGAGGAATTTTAACCAAAGTATGTTACAAACTTTACATGAACACCCTAAAGAATCACACCAACTTCATTTCAAACCCTGCAGGGGAGTCAAGAATGAGATTTGTATTGCGTTTATAAACAACACGGATTGCGCATCAAGCAGAAGCGCAGATCTATGCTGAGCAACTGATGAAAATGCAGCAGATGCACCGGTGACCCTCGGCTGACCCTCGACTGATCCCCGTCTGACCCCTGGCGGACCCTCGGCTGACCCTCAAAAAATCATGGACATGTTCCAAAAGGGCTAAATTGACATGAAAAAAAAATTAAATAAGAGTCATACTTGTACTGTTAAATAAATGTCCTCTAGTGGAAGCGTTCGGTAGCGTTTATATAATAACCAAATTTTCCTAAATATATACATGCATGTGTGTGTATTTATATTTACAAAATAATTATACACACACAGTAACTTCCATAATAGGAAAAAAAATACTATGGAAGTCAATGGTGCAACTGTTCTGGTTATAAACATTCTTCAAAATATCTTCCGTTTGTGAAGAAATTCATACAGATTTGAAACAAAAATTCGCTCAAAAGGTGATTAACAGATAATAATAAATAGGTCAGAACTATTCCATACATATAATTTAGTACCATAAAATGTTATCAAACTAAAATACTATTCATTAACAAAACAAACAAACAGTTGTGTGGGGCACCATTGACTTCCATAGTAGTATAAAAAATATAATACAAGTCACAACTGTTTAGTTATAAACATTCTTCAAAATATCTTAATTTGTGATTGGTTTGAAACAACTGTAGGGTGACAGAATTTTCATTTTGGGGTGTACTGGCCCTTTAAGAGAAATGTTAAAGGGCATTTATATATAGAAACAACTCTTGCGAACAAGTAAAAGTGTCCAAAACGACCATATGCTTCCCTCAAAACACTATTACCCGGTGTAGAGCGTCTCAAGGCCCCTAAACCCCTTATTCACTATTCCCTACGTTAGTCCACTAATACAGTTCACTTGAAGGAGTGAATGAAAACGAGTGAGTTCAGAGGGATCGGTTGTACACTCGTTATCGCAGACTGTGGGATTGAATAAGTGCACTCAATAACGTCCACTATGGTTTCGGACACCACTACAAATGGCTGTCTCTTCAAATAGCGCCCTATTTGTGACCGTAGATCCCAAAAGCAGTCATACGTCGCACGGGTATTTGAGGCATTGGTCAAAATTATGGATTTTTCTTTTATGGCAAAAATCATTAGGATATTAAGTAAAGATCGTGTTTCATTAACTTAGATAATTAGTAAATTTCCTTTACTTTACGTTTATTTTTGTGAGTGAATGCCGCACAATCGCGAATTTAAAGGCGATTTTCTCAATGTTTCGATTTTTTTTTTTGCCCCCTCAGATTTTCAAATAGTTGATACTCGGCCGATTATTGTCCTATCATAACAAAACACACATCAATGAAAATCTTATTTAATCAGCTTTCAGATGATATATACATCTGATTTAAAAAAATCACAATGTCACTGGTTTTGTGGTCTAGGGTCACTGTTGTTTACTAAGTGAGGTCACGCCTCTTAGTCTTACCGTAACTCTCCATCCAGGGCCTGGATCACCGCGGAGAAACTCCGGCTGGTCTGGTTTAGATACGAATAGCAGGTCCGCAGGGTTTCAGTCATCGAGTCCTGGCAGGAGAAGCACACATAAGCGGGGTGTCGATGAGCCCTGAACGGGTGAGGAGGAACCGCCAGTGACCGTCCTTCCATGGCGCAGCGCCGCGCGCCCGCGAGCACAGGCCACGGGCACCCGCGCTGCAGCGAGAACGAGCGCTTGAGCACGGACAGCGACACGGCGCTCTTCCCGCAAACACCAGCCATGTGCACGGATTGAGCTTTTATTTCCAATTCCACGTAGTACGAAATGCACACCTTTAATTTGTCAAGTCATTCGCCAGAGGGGAAGAAAAACGCCCGTCGCTCCGCGGAGCGTCAAAGCTGCGCGTTTCAGTGCGCGCGACTGTGTGATATATATCACTGTAACCTGATATGTAAACAGACTATGTGATTTTAATATTTCCCTCCCCACTTTAAACGATTAAACCAAACACGCGCACGTTTTCTGACCAACTGCAAACGATGACGCAGTTCAAGTTAAGTCATGTTTGGACACGCCCACTCAAACTTTAGTCCTGTGTTTTCCATATTCTCAGAAATATGTAGGCTATGGGAAATATGTATGAATGTATTTACTGTATTTGAACTTCTTAGTTTAAGTCCACACTTACACTTAATATTCAACAGTATTATTGACTGACTCTGCTGTATGACAGCTGGACGATGACATAATTTTCAATACCTCCTTTATAGATTAAATTACATAAATTAATAATTGAGGATCTTTACAATGGATCTGAATCAACACTTAACTGACTACAGCTGAACAACAGCCAAAATGCATTATGTTCCTGTTATAACTGAAGCTGCTATAAAGTGCTATAATAAAAATAAAGGTGACTTGACAACTTATGCCAGTAAAAAATACATAGCCAATAAAATAAATA
The DNA here is from genome assembly GCF_016745375.1 of Pimephales promelas. Next base: position 1,552,966 of record NW_024121377.1, on the reverse strand, counting down.
AATAAATAAATAAATTGTACATTCTTACATTCATCTATCTGCCCATCTATGAGTGAGTCTGTGTGTGTGTAAGAGAGAGAGGTGTGTGTCTGTCTGTCTATATGGTCAGACTGTGTTCACCGAGTCTGTCCATGCTCAGGACTTTCCTCAGTTTAGGGTCTCTCTCTGTACTCAGTGTTTGGAGAACGAGTCTCATCTCTAATGCCGATCGGCCGATGTGTTTCTCTCTCACTTCAGCTCGAGCTCAGCTCTGTGTGATGGAGACTCTGTTCATCGCTATTTTTTAATTGGACATGGAATTTAATGGTTATCTATCTATCTATCTATCTATCTATCTATCTATCTATCTATCTATCTATCTATCTATCTATCTATCTATCTATCTATCTATCTATCTATCTATCAATTCAATTCAAATTGCTTTATTGGCATGACTGTACATATTACAATATTGCCAAAGCTTGTAACACATAGCATAGTGAAGACATCAATAAAAACAAAGTATTATAACAACTTAAATTGAAATGTACAAATTAAATTAATTGCAAAAAATAACAGTGTAACAGATTATAAATTCTATGAACGTTTATGTAATGATCTATCTATCTATCTATCTATCTATCTATCTATCTATCTATCTATCTATCTATCTATCTATCTATCTATCTATATCTGTCTATCTATCTATCTATCTATCTATCTATCTATCTATCTATCTATCTATCTATCTGTCTGTCTGTCTGTCTGTCTGTCTATATATCTGTCTGTATATCTATCTATCTATCTATCTATCTATCTATCTATCTATCTATCTATCTATCTATCTATCTATCTATCTATCTATCTATCTATCTATCTATCTATCTATCTGTCTGTCTGTCTGTCTGTCTATATATCTGTCTGTATATCTATCTATCTATCTATCTATCTATCTATCTATCTATCTATCTATCTATCTATCTATCTGTCTATCTGTCTATCTGTCTATCTATCTATCTATCTGTCTATCTATCTATCTATCTATCTATCTATCTATCTATCTATCTATCTATCTATCTATCTGTCTGTGTGTCTATCTATGTGTCTGTCTTTCTGTCTATATATCTGTCTGTCTGTCTACCTGTCTGTCTACCTATCTATCTATCTATCTATCTATCTATCTATCTATCTATCTATCTATCTATCTATCTATCTGTGTCTGTCTGTCTATTTATGTGTCTATCTATCTATGTGTCTGTCTATCTGTCTGTCTATCTATGTGTCTGTCTATCTGTCTGTGTGTCTATCTATGTGTCTGTCTTTCTGTCTATATATCTATCTATCTATCTATCTATCTATCTATCTATCTATCTATCTATATGTCTATGTGTCTGTCTATCTGTCTATCTATCTATCTGTCTGTCTATGTGTCTGTCTATCTGTCTGTCTATCTATGTGTCTGTCTATATATCTGTCTGTCTGTCTATGTGTCTGTCTGTCTATCTATCTGTCTGTGTCTGTCTGTCTATCTACCTGTCTGTCTTTCTGTCTGTCTATATATATATATATATATATATATATATATATATGTCTGTCTATATATCTGTCTGTCTACCTGGCTGTCTATCTATCTATCTATCTATCTATCTATCTATCTATCTATCTATCTATCTATCTATCTATCTATCTATCTATCTATCAGTAATGAGTGTGTTTGACTGTGGATTATCTGTGTATCTTCCCCTGTGTGACCGTCCAGTTTCAAATCTCATTATATAAGAAGAAGCCTCGGGTCTCCTTTCTGTTAAACTAAACCTTCCCCTCAAATCCAGGATTAAATCAAATCCAGTGGATGCGACAGACATTGTGTTTATGCCAGAAACTATGTGGAATAATTGAAATGCAGTTTTGTTGTTTGGTACCTGCAACTGGAACTTAATTCAATCTCTGTTTAATCTTCTAAAAACACGTGTCTTTATTAGTATTATTATTATTAATCTGTCATGCGTAATGACAAATAAACACAAAACATGTATTGTGCATGGACAACATTCAAGCAGATCATATGCTGATGAATATTAAAGATAAACGCTCAAAATGCTTTTACTTACATAATCCAATTTAGGCATAACAGAACGACATCCTCCAATTTTGTACTTAAAGAGGTTGATAATTTCTTCTGGGTGTCCTAGAGACTTGAGGATGTCCATTTTCCCCGTGTGTGTCTATTACGCGCTTTTCTTAACAGGTGAACTGAAATTCACACGCTGCTATTTCCATTCAAACTCTACAGAGATCCTGGACAACATCAACAGCGCGCAGCGACAATCCCTCACTCACACGATCGACTGACTCCTCTGATTGGCTGAGGCGTCATGGGTTTAGAGCGCAGGGACCAATGAGCGGACAGAGCGACTGGCGTGATGGCCCGCCCAGTAACCAGTCAGATGGACTCAGAGCTGTGAGCGTCTCTCATTGGTCAGACTGGTGATGACGTCAGAAGAGTTACAAAAACCGGGAAGTAGAATCACCTCAAGACGATCTTTTTGATAACATTTTTATTTCAATCTTTTTTTTTACAGTCTATGATTTCAATCCTTAAACCAATTAAAAAGGAGGAGGAGATTAACTCTCTAAATTACTGGCAATATATATGGATAAAAACATTTTTCACATTTTAAAAATGAATTATGAATTATATGTAAATCATTTGAAAAAATAAAAAAAACATATATTATTGTTAAAATAGATATATTTCTCAAACTCGGTTGTTTTTCTCTTATGTTTATTAGTATTTGACAAATAAAAATGACTAGGCCAGTTATTAGTCTTTGATTGTTGCTACTTGTGCATCGTTTTGGACATTTAAAGACACGGGAAACATATGAATATAGAATCATGAGCATTTAATCAAATTTTCACATATGTTGTGTGTCTTAAAAACAACAGTTAAACATGGAGTGAGTCGT
>NW_024121377.1:1527518-1545018 GCF_016745375.1 Pimephales promelas | reverse complement strand
GTGATATGTGTGAAATATATTTTTCGTCCCATATCTCCGGCATATTAAAGTCCATCTCTGGGTTAATTTACAACAGACCATTAATAGCACGTGTTCGTGACAAAGGTCACGTGTTTCAGGAAAAATAGGCTTTCTTTTATTTCTCAAGCAAACATAATTTCTCTGGCACTAGTGATTATGTCTCACTCTGAACAGCATAATATAACAATAGCCTATTAAAAGCAAATCTAGCTCATGCTAATTAGTTTCTAATTAACATAAATGAAATTGCATGCGGCACAGACTTTTGCATTATCTTTACGTTTAAAATTATTTACAACATGATCTATTTTATTAACTGCACATTTTAACATATTTAACATATTTTAATCTATTTTAATTAATTAACTTTCGATAATAAATTTATCGATAATACATTTTTTATCAAAAATATACTCAACTCTAACCCAGAATCATCCTTTAAATGTATTTTAGAAAAAAGCTTTATTTTTCTTTTATAATGATTTTTCATTCTTTTTATTCCTGCAAATATATTTAGGCTTATATATATGTTTGCAAGCGTGTACACTTCATTTATCAGAATGAATAAAAGTGCTTACAGAATTAACAGAATTATCTTATTAATTAAACGCAGGCTACAACTAATAAAATATTTCAAATGAGATATTAAATACACGCAATATTCAACAATAATTATACAGTCATGAAATAAACAAACTGATAATATATTAATAGGCTATTTAGATTTTTTTTCTGCCTCTTAAAACAATATTTAAAAGTTGGAACTATTTCACGTATTAAAAATAATTCTTAGTTTCAGAATGCTTTTATTCATGTGTATTATAAGTATAATGTGAAGGATGAGACGAAATAGAAAACTTTTATTTTCTCAGTATATCGTGTCTCATATAACCTAGAAATTAATATTTATTTCGTAGTTGTTCATATTTGAAAATAGACTCATAATTATCGAATTTAAATTGTGTCTAAAGACAAACAAGCCAAATTAGCCTATATATAAGCAGTAAATTTATATCAACACAAGTGACACTTTGCGCGAATTAAAAACGGGTAATAATGAAACATTTGTCACGTATCATAGATATTAATATATATAGACTATAAAACGTAAGTTGCACGTGTAAATTCCTATTAATAATTAAGCTAAACAAACCCTGATTAATAAAGTTAAGACGATAGGCTACAAGTTTTTTAAATACCTATGCAAAACAGTTTGTTCACGTGCAGGATTGCTAATTTACACCGCATTCCTTAAAACATCTTCTCATCAACTATTTTGTCCAAACGTGTCATTTAATATGTAGGCTAAATTAAATGTATAACATTATAGATTCAAAAAGCCTTAAATGTAAATGATCTGCTAAACTTAATTAAATGACAGCACACTTTTCCCAAAAGCTTCGCTTAAACCCATGAAAGCACAAACTGAAGCATTACTTTAATTTCATATCAAACAAGACAAATAAAACATTGTCAAATGTTTTCGTGACTGGTAGAAACTCAGAAATCTCTAATAAACTTCCAACACGTCGAATTAAAAGTGATTTTTTTTTTGCTAACATATTTATTTTACGTTACATACAATAATGACAGTAAGTTATGCAATTACATTAACTATCCAACATGTTCATTAATACACTCTTAAATGTAACAAGGACAGCTTAAAATAAAGGGTTACATTTTATTTTTTAAAGGTGTCATGTTTATAGCGTGATTATATATTTAAGTATACTGAGTAATATTAAGCAATACGGGGATAGGTGATTTATTTGAGGGTTAATTATGCATAATTTACTGTTATGGTAAGTATGAGACAGTAAAATAGTGTAACCTGATTAAAAAAAGAGAGAGAATATTAAAAAATCGAAAATATCTATTTTTATGTAAAGCTACAACATTATAATGTGGAAATGATCTTTACTAAAAATGTTTAATTTTTTTTTCTTTCCAAACCAAAAACTTTATCTTAGTTTCATATATAACATAAATTAGCTATATTAAATTATAAAAAATAAATAATGTTAAAAAATATAAAAAATTGTAACACAAAACTGCATCTACATTTTTCATTATAAAAAATAACAAAACAAAAACATTCTTGTATATTCTGTGAAATTAAAACTGAATAGTTTAGGCTGTGTCATTAACCGTTTAAGAAAGAGTCCAATAAATATATATGTAAAATAAATCATATATGCTACACAAAACTTTTAAAATGTCATCTTTGTCTTTATGTTCCTTTCGTATGTTGACATTTTCTTTCAGATTTTAATAATTTAACAATTTTGTCAAAACAGGTCAAATTATAAATTATATCTGATTTTTTATTTTTTTTAAATAAGAAGCTTATGGCAAAAATGCCACAAAAAAAGAGAAAAGATAGGCCAATCCGATTAATTGCTTTACAGGGTTTTAAAATACTACTGATAATAAAAGTTGCTTTTTAAAAATGAATAATAATATTAATAATAATATTTTTTAATAAAATATTTGGTTCTCACCTATATTCGGGTGTCGCGCGGGTCCTCCGGTGTGCATCACGGAACCGTCGAAGTGCGAGGCCGCCCACGAGCCTCCGATACTCGGGCTCACGTAGGCCGGGTACCCGGTGTGATACGAGCCACTCAGCCCGCGGGAACCGTAATGCTCCCGGGCGCCCGTGCTGATGTTCAGCGGGCTCGTGTACGTCGCAGTCTCCCGGGCTTGCGAGGTTAACGGAGGGCTCGCTGAGAAAGTGAACCTGGACACCGGAGAATGATGTGTGGAATGATTATAAGAGGTGTCCGCACCCGATTGCGCCCATCCCGGGTGTCCGGACCCGGGGTTGCTCTGCTGGGGGGTCTGGAGGTATGGGAGCGCCGGGATTATCGGGGTTACCCGGGTGGGTGTCACGTACACCGGGGAAGTGGCCGCGTTATGGAGGAAACCGGGCTCGTAAGACGCGTGTCCGTGGTTTGTGGTCATCGTTACACCTTGATACATGTCCACACAGGTGATCGTCCGCCTGCACCGATTATTCCACTCGTGAGTACCGGAGCATCGGCCGTTTACCCCGCGGTGGCCGAGAGCATTTTCCGGTTAACTTCTCTTCACAGAAGACAGGAGAGGATGATAAGGGTGAAAAGTCTCTGTGAAGTTTCTCACAGCACTCCTCCCAGTCTCAGTGAAGTCTCTCCCAACACTCCTCCCAGTCTCTCCGCCTCCAGTACAGCATCCCGAGCTTCCCTCAGTTCACTCATCTCGTTTGCCGGGGCACTAATCGGTCATGTTCCAATTCACAAACGTAAATTCTAGGGTGCTAACTGCTTAAGCCCTACTTTTAATTTTTTTTTTTGTATTACAGTAAAGGAACTTAAATCGTATCTGGACACTCTTACATCCAGCAACTAAAGCCCTTAAAACACTCACTGTGTCATTTGTATATTTTCCTGATTTCGTAACCTGTAAACATGCACTCTTATGAAATGGTTCTATTTAGAACCAGAAATGGTTTCATCCCCCGCTTCATATATGGAACTCCAAAATGGTTCTAGAGCATTTTTTTTGGTAAAAGGTTCTATTGGCCAAGTATGGGTTCTATATAGAACCCAGAGGAACCCTTTTTTTAAGAGTGTATAGAACCTTTTAGGGGTTCCAAATACGTAGCGCTGATACATAGAACCTTTTCTTCTAAGAGTGATGCTCTACATACCCCGGCATTGACTATGTTCTTAGCAACAGGCTAATTAAAATAAATAAAATAAATAAATAAATACCGATAATGTCAACACCTTCTCATGAAATTTATTTCTCGTGCCATTTATATGCTAAAAATAGTTTTGGCGTCTCAGAAACCAATTACGTAGTGTATTACACGCCATAAAGTGCTTACCATATGCACGCAAAAACTATTTTAACGTATATAGGCTATAAATGGCACGAGAAAATAAAATTCGTGCAACTGATAGGAACTTTCATGAGATCGGGCTTATGTAGCCTACATCGACATGAAATAATTAGATGAATGAAAATACCGATTGTGTGTCATGTTATAATAACTGAGGCCTTATCTATACTCATATGCATTAGAATTTATTCTGAGATTGCACTTAAAAAAAGTTTCATTTACAAAAAGTTCCACAAAAGAACTTTTCATTCTAGATCTTTTGACAGTAGATATTTTCGAATTAATAGGCAGTTTATATTATTTTATTACAGTTTATTTAACCCATGTAAACACACATTAATAGACTAGAACGTTTGTTCTATAGCCTATAGATCGATGACATCACTGAATGCTTATAATTTATTTTAATAATGTTAAAACAGGCTGTAGTTTTAAACGTTTTTTAGTAGCCTATACCTTTTAAATTACAATAATTTTATTTAAAAATATTCTCCGTATGATGTTTTTCCTAATATTTATCAGTTCAGGAAGAGTGACGGCTATGATTGATGGAGACATCATGACGTCACTCGGAAGTCTCGTCGCTGTTGTTTTGTTGTTTTTTTTCAATGACACATTTTTAACTGTCATTTCGCTGCAAGTTATAAACAAACTCGAGACTTTTCAGAGTGTCCATTTCCTGAGATTTACAATTATGTGCCTTCCTCGTCAATATCCACGGCGCTTTCACACGAGGACACTACACTGTGAGTTTTGGTACACCTCAAAATCTCATTCTAAGTTGATTTGCTTTTAATAAAAACATCCAAGTACAAAGTAAACAAATAAATAAATAAAACTACAATTTTAAATTTCGGGAATGTAATTTATTTGAAGGATATTTTAAGTGGAAAATGAAGCAGTGCCAATTTTTGCATTGTAGATGATGGTCTCTCTCTCTCTCTCTCTCTCTCTCACACACACACACACACACACACACACTGTGACACACACAGGATATTTCTGATAGTGAGTCCAAACTGAAGCCTGCTGTGATACAGCTTAAGTTAAGCATGTTCTGGAATACTTGGAGAATGATCAGATCTCCTCCATATCTCTCTCTGCTTCCTCGCCGGCTCCGTCTCCATCCTCATGGCCCTGTGATCCCACTGATATGCTCTGCTCCTCCACAATAAAAGCCCTATATAAACGATGCTTTCACGGGGAATGAAGTATCTGGATCTGTTATAATGCTGATGAATGACATCAATAAAGCAGAAGGCATGCACGCTTGAGAATTTGCATTATCGTAGAAACAAATCAAATCAATTTACCAAAGAGGATTATTGTTAAAGAAAACAGAATTGGTTCAGAGATTCAGTGGTTTGTCCCATGCAACAATCACAACGCTAGGGTGTCGCTATGCATTTTATAAAGTGATTTTTAATGTGTTGCTATGTAGTGTTGTGGCAGTCAAGGCATGATGTATTTGCCAATGTGTTCTGAGTGGCTTTTAGTGTGCTGCCATGCTATTGCCACAGTATCCGGGTGGTTGCCAGGGTGTTGCTATGCAGTTTTTTGGGTGTTGTGGGAGTTAAGGCATTGCTATGCATTTTCCCAATGTGTTCTGAAGTGATTTTAGTGTGCTTCTATGTGATTGCCATAGCATTCGGGTGGTTGCTATGCAGTTTCTAAGATGTTCTGAATCAAGGCATTAATATGCATTTGCTACACTCTAAAAAATGCTGGGTTGTTTTAACCCAATTTTGGGTCAAATATGGACAAACCTGAAATGTTGGGTTAAAAATGTAATGTAAAAATTTAACCCAACGGCTGGGTTAGTCCATATTTGACCCAAAGTTGGGTTAAAACAACCCAGCATTTTTTAGAGTGTAATATGTTTCGAATGCTATGTGGTTGCTATACTATTTGGATGGTTGCCATGGTGTTACTATGCAGTTGCCAAGATGTTTTAGGGTCAGTTTTTAGGGTGTTGTGGGAGTCAAGGTGTTGCTATGTTTTCTGAATGGCTTTTAATGTGATGCTATGCTGTAGCATTAGTATTCGGGTGGTTGCCAAGGTGTTGCTATGCAGTTTTTTCGGTGTTGTGGGAGTTAAGGCATTGCTATGCATTTGCCCAATGTGATTTTAGTGTGCTGCTATGTGATTGCCATAGCATTCGGGTGGTTGCCAGGGTGTTGCTATGCAGTTGTGAAGATGTTCAAAATAGAGGCATTAATATGCATTTGCCTTTTGTCAATATGTTTTGCATGGCTTTTAGTTTGCTTCTATGTGGTTGCTATAGTATTTGGATGGTTGCCATGGTGTTGCCAAGATGTCATTTTTAATGTGCTGCTATACAGTTTTTAGGGTGTTGTGGGAGTCAAGGTGTTGCTATGCTATTTGCCGATGTGTTTTGAATGGCTTTTAGTTTGCTGCTATGCTGTTGCATTAGTATTCTCTTTTCATATCAATCTCTTGCTAGAAGTGATGTCTATACATGTGTGTGAGGTATGTGCGAATTATCTGCACGTTGAGCTCAGAAGCGCCTGTGTAATTCGTTCGGGGCCAGAGCACTGTCAGAGCGAGTATGAACGAGGTGTTTGGTGACAAAGACGAGAGCAGATAGAGGGAGAGACGGGGAGAAACGACAGAGAGAAGAGATGAGATTGTGTTCTTCTGAAGGCCATTGGGGAGGAGTGTGTGTTTGTTGGAGAACTAAACGTGTTGCATGAAGGAAAATCAAGATGGTGGAATGTGACGGTTTGAGGTGAACTAATAAATATTACCATCATGTGCAAACCCAGAGTCCTGAATAAAAACATACCTTTTGCAAGTATGCAAATGCAAACTGTATATTGCATTTATATTTATACACTTTTTGCATTAGGCAGGCATGCATGCATTCCTTGTATTCTTCTTAAAGTTGACATGAAACAGAAGTTGTTGGGCTTTTCTTTCCTATTGTGACGATATCCGAGGGAAAGATGATGAATCACGTGAAAATAAGAAAAATGATGATGTACGTGGATAAATCATTTATAATTAATATTGCAATAAAGTCACTAAGAAAGTCATTTCATGGCGACTTTAACCTGGATTTTCTCTAATTAGGTATGAATGATATATCGGTCACATTATCGGTATCGGCCGATATATGCTAATTTTTAATGATATCGTTATCAGCCCGATAAGAAAATGTGGTCGATATAATAAACCCGATAAATAATATATTATTTCCTTCTGCTGAGAAACTTCAGTTGCGCTTCAACATGATGGTTTGAATTGCTTGAAATATGATCGTAATCACTTCGAAAAAGGAAAATAGAGTTCAGTGCAAATTTATCATATCAGTTACATACAATTATTATGAGAATATAATTATGTGCTCGAGATTTTTGTTTTTGTAATCGGGCTCTCAAAAATTATATAAAAATTTGGATTCAGGTTTATCAGCCGATATATCGGTTATCGGCTTTCAAATAAAAAGAATTATCGGTATCGGCAAAAATGTTCATATCGGTGCAACTTTAATGCTATAAATATGCCAATATTTGAACTTTAACTAACTTAATTTGATGCAAATGCAGAGGCAAACTGAATGTTGAATTTACATTTTATCAAAATGCATTCCTTGCATTCTTCCTAACCTAGGTTTCCTTTAATGCAATAAATATGTAGACAGTTTAACTTTACCTAACTGTTTATTTTAATTAATTTCTGTGTAAAGCACTTTGAATTACCATATGTAATGTGCTATAGAAATAAACGTGCCTTGCCTTGCCAAACTTAGGTATTTTATGCAAGTGCATGCAGACGCATTTTACATTCACATTATGCATACATTTTTATCCAAATCTACTTACATTTTAACTACTTACTATTTCCAAACTGCATTTTATTAAGTTCATGCATGCTTTCTTCTTAACCGGGGTTTCCATCAATGCTATAAATGTCAATTAATTTAACTTTAACTTGCAGTGTATTTGCTATAATAACAATTTAGATGTTTCAAAGCAGCTTTACAGACTTTGTTTTCCACTTTAATATTGATAAACAACTACGCATGATATTGAGCTTGCGTAGCGAGACGCCTTTGCGCTCATGGATGTTTGGCGTCATCGATGCGCTGAAGGCTGATATAAATGCAGGCAGCAGTCTGATGCATTATCATGTGTTGATGTACCTCTCTCTGATGGATGCATGTCCCCGTGTGGCTCTGTGGAGACTCTCGGGCTCGGGGGGGGGGTCGTGGCCCCACGTGGCCCCTCTTCCTCTGGGTCAGAGCGCAGCCAGACCCCCTGTCTCCAGGAAGAGCATTTCAAAAGAGCATCCATCGGAGGATCAGACGGAAAACACTGACAGAACGAGACCTGGACACACAGGACAAAACCTGAGAAATGAGGAAGCGGCTCAAAACGATCTGAAAAATGTGTTTGAATGATGATAACAACCCAAAGGAACATGTAAGGTTGCTCTTTCATTCTCACTTACGGTTCATTAAAGCTAAAATACCTGGGAAGATAAACAAGTCAAGAGTTTAGAGATGACAAATGTGCCAGCAAAATTAAAGAGAAAATGTTCATTTTCCTCTGGGATTGTGTGTAAAAGTAAAAATACGTTGTTTTTTTTCTGCGCATTCTTTTTTTTTTTTTTTTAAAAACAATGCTGTGGGTGGTTGCCAGGGTGTTGCTATGTGTTCCGATTGTCATATACTGTGTTGCTAGGGTTCTAGACCTAGGGCATTGCTACATGGTTACAAGGGTGTTGCCATGCGTGTACTTTTTCAAACAAAAAATAATCTTACGTGTAAGCCCTAAAGATCTCAAATAAATTCCACCTTGCGCTGAAGATCTTTTCAGATGCAGTGGTTGCCAGCTATAGTAGGTCGCCAGGGTGTTGCTGTGGAGTTGCTAAGGTGTTCTGAGTGGTTTTTAGTTTGTTGCTATGCAGTTGCTAGGGTGTTCTGGGTGGCAAAATGTAATTTTAGGTGTATAAGATCTCAGATAAATTCCACCTGTGCTGAAGATCTCTTCAGATGCATCAGACATGTTTGTTTGCCAGCTATGGGCGGTTGTCAGGGTGTTGCTATGCAGTTGCTAAGGTGTTCTGAGTGGTTTTAAGTGTGTTGCTATACAGTTGCTAGGGTATTCAAGGAAGTTGACAGGGTGTTGCTAATACTACATGACTATTAATGTGTTTTGATTGGCATAGGTTCTTGGGCATGGTTACCAGGGTGTTGCCATGCAGGTACTTTTTTAGGCAAAATGTACTTTTAAATGTAAGTCTTATAGATCTCAGATAAATTCCACCAGGGTGTTGCTATGCAGTTGCTAAGGTGTTCTGAGTGGTTTTAAGTGTGTTGCTATACAGTTGCTAGGGTATTCAGGCAAGTTGACTGGGTGTTGCTAATACCATGTGACTGCTAATGTATTTTGATTGCACATGCAGATGCAGCAGACATGTTTGGTTGGCAGCTATGGCCGGTTGCCAGGGTGTTGCTATGGTATTCTGGACAGTTAACAGAGTGTTACTAATATGATTGCTGATGTGTTTTAATTGGTATAGGTTCTTGGGAATTGCTATATGGTTACCAGGGCGTTGCTATGCTGGCACTTTTTTTAGTCAAAATGTAATTTTAAGTGTAAGTTTTAAAGTTCTCAAATAAATTCCACCTTGTAATAAAAATCTCTTCAGATGAAGCAGACATGTTTGTTTGCCAGCTATGGGCGGTTGTCAGGGTGTTGCTATGCAGTTGCTAAGGTGTTCTGAGTGTTCCTATACAGTTGCTAGGGTATTCAGGCAAGTTGACAGGGTGTTGCTAATACCACGTGACTGCTAATGTGTTTTGATTGCACATGCAGATGCAGCAGACATGTTTGGTTGGCAGCCATGGCCGGTTGCCAGGGTGTTGCTATGCAGTTGCTATGGTATCCTGGACAGTTAACAGAGTGTTACTAACATGATTGCTGATGTGTTTTGATTGGTATAGGTTCTTGGGAATTGCTATATGGTTACCAGGGCGTTGCTATGCTGGTACTTTTTTTAGTCAAAATGTAAAGTTTTAAAGTTCTCAGATAAATCCCAACTTGTGCTGAAGATCTCTTCATATGCAGCAGACATGTTTGGCTGCCAGCTATGGCCGGTTGCTATGGCATTTTGAGGGGTTTTAGTGTGTTGCTATGCAGTTGCCAGGGTGTTTTTTGCCAATACTATGCGACTGCTGATGTGGCAAGGTTGTTGTGCATTGCTATATGGTTACAGGTATTTTAGGCAAAAAGTAATTTTATTTTTAAGTCTTAAATATCTGACATGAATCCCACATTGTGCTGAAGATGCACCAGACATGTTTGACCTTTGTTTGTTTGTCGCGCTGATACAGTATGTGTGTATGTGATGAAATTAAGAGCAATCAATGCTCTCTCAGGTACGGTTATCTGGACAGGGTCTTATCTCTCTGAGCCAATCCTGTCCGAGTCAGGCCGACAGAGCCAGCGCTCGAGTGTGTGTGTGTGTTTGATCACTGCTATCATGTGTGTGTTTGCAGAGGTGCTCTGATCACCTCATCACATCTACAAGTGTGACAGGATTGGAGAGGATTATCTGATTACAATCACATGAAAAATACCTAATGAGATCTCTTTAATATCTCAAACACAGAACGGAGATTAAACAGAGACTCTTGCTTGAATCTCCTACTGATGAAAGACTTGCCAAGATATCAAGGTCTGCAAAGAAAAACCACAAGATCTCTTTAATATCAGATTGTTCTCCTAAAATTGAGATTTTATGCATTGAAAAGTTCTCAGTGTGCGCTCAAACATTTCTCATTAACAACTAAACAAGTCTATCTTTTATTTATCTTGAGGAATTATGGGCAAACAACAACCAAAGACAAAGATGATTAAATAATGCATGACTATGAAGAGCGACCTGCGAGCATTAGCCGCCGTGGATGTGTGTGTTGTCAGTTAGAGTTACGATGTGTGCGATAGGTTTAAGGGATGGTGTGTGACGGCTTCAGTGTGTTTGTGTTTGTAGATCAGCGCTCTCTTTGTTTTACACTGACGTTTGGTCGCAGGAACACCTGAGGCCGACCCCTGCTGAACACACAGTGACGGTACCTGTTACCTGGCCTTTAGCCAATCAGTATTCAGCTACTCCAGCCTCTGTGATTGGCTCGTTACTCGCACTCAGTGTAAAGGCACTGAATGGGATGGACACATGATTTTCTTTACAACTTACAAAAAATATTTAAGTATTTTTTTTTTTAGTAGGCTATCAAATATTTAAGTATCAGATTTGTATCTGTTCTACAACTAATATAAAACTTAAATTAGTTTAGATCAATTAAAATGTAAATAGTTATCACTATGTTAATTTGTACAATTAATTTAATTTGTACATTTAAATTTACGTTATGTTACAATATTTTATTATTTCGATGTATTTATAATTATTCTATGTGTTCCAAGCTTTGGCAATATTATATTATGTACAGTCATGCCAATAAAGCAAATTTTTAGTGATAAAAAAGTGATAAATTGATGAAAACCTCATGCAAATAAATAAATAAATAAAAGAAAATTAATCTTGTTGCCATTACTATAATATGGGGAAAAAAACAAAGATTTACAAAGGTATCTCTCTCAAAAAAAACAAAAACAAAAAAAAATGTATATAATGCAACATGCTTTTACAAAGGTAGTATTTGTTGTAATGAATTTAATTTATTCACTGTAAAAAAATATTTGCAAGATTTGTTATCATAACATATTTTCTTTTGTCAAATCAACTTTATAATAATTTATTTAGTTGAGATAACTTATTATTTTGAGTTTCTGATGATTAAATTAATCTACTTCATTGTATTAACTCACTTTTTCCAGTTCAATCAACTTAAAATTTTAAGGCAACGGTTACTTACTTTTTTAAGTTAAACCAACAATATTTTTTTACAGTTTAGTAATCACAACATTTTTTCTTTGGTCAAATCAACTTAAATAATTTATTTAGTTCAGATAACATATAATTTTGAGTTTCTGATGATTAAATTAATCTCCTTCATTGTATTAACTCACTTTTTCCAGTTCAATGAACTTTTAAAATTATAAGGCAACCAGGTTACTTACTTTTTTAAGTTAAACCATCAATATTTTTTACAGTGTTCTTGCTGACTTAAAAAAGTCGCATTACTGTAATTTATTTAAAAACAATCAAGTCAAACTCAAAAGTAAAACAGACAAAAATATTACAACTGGCATGGAAATAATGTCACAGTGCTTCGTCTCTTGAAGTAAAATACATGTTTTAAACTCCTCTTTATTGCAAAATAGTGCATAAAATTGCTCCTGCAAAATAGGATCTGTGAGATTCATCCTGAAAGGTGATTCACTCTGAATTATTACTTACACTTGGTCTTTTTTATTGCCTGTGTTTATTTATAGAACGCAAGGAGAGAGAGAGGGAGAGAGAGAGAGAGAGAGAGAGAGAGAGAGAGAGAGAGAGAGAGAGATAAACCCTCCGATAAAAACAGGCTAAAGTCCAACTGCCGAGCAAACAGTGAGTCAGAGGACGGGAGAACCACTGATAAGACCTGAACAACACACACACACTCACAAGCACACACACACTTACAATAATAAATCCTCAAAATCTGCATTAACTTACTTTTCTCCCCATTGGCTCTGAGGATGTGCCGTTCTTATTTTGAGTCAGACTTCTGAGTTCAGTGAATGACTATCTGACCAGATCATTTGAGTTCAGTGAGTCGAGATGTAATCGGATGAGTCCAATTCACTAATGAATCTTTCAGTGCGATTTGTGAACCGATTTAACGGGTAAACTGAAAAGAATCAACTCGATCAAATCGGACACTGCTATCGCAAATTAGGAACGCGGCAAGAACCAATGAGGTTCATTCTCGTGTTACGCATCACGTGTGAGCTTTTCTGTGAACCAATGAGGTTCATTCTCGTGTTACGCATCACGTTTGAGCTTTTCTGTGAACCAATGAGGTTCATTCTCGTTTTACGCATCACGTTTGAGCTTTTCTGTGAACCAATGAGGTTCATTCTCGTGTTACGCATCACGTTTGAGCTTCTGTAAGAACCAATGAGGTTCATTCTCGTGTTACGCATCACGTTTGAGCTTTTCTGTGAACCAATGAGGTTCATTCTCGTGTTACGCATCACGTTTGAGCTTCTGCAAGAACCAATGAGGATCATTCTCGTGTTACGCATCATGTTTGAGCTTTTCTGTGAACCAATGAGGTTCATTCTCGTGTTACGCATCACGTTTGAGCTTCTGTAAGAACCAATGAGGATCATTCTCGTGTTACGCATCATGTTTGAGCTTTTTCTGTGAACCAATGAGGTTCATTCTCATGTTACGCATCACGTTTGAGCTTCTGTAAGAACCAATGAGGTTCATTCTCGTGTTACGCATCACGTTTGAGCTTTTCTGTGAACCAATGAGGTTCATTCTCGTGTTACGCATCACGTTTGAGCTTCTGTAAGAACCAATGAGGTTCATTCCCGTGTTACGCATCACGTTTGAGCTTCTGTAAGAACCAATGAGGTTCATTCTCGTGTTACGCATCACGTTTGAGCTTTTTCTGTGAACCAATGAGGTTCATTCTCATGTTACGCATCACGTTTGAGCTTCTGTAAGAACCAATGAGGTTCAATCTTGTGTTACGTCACATTGGATCACATTCCCGAAATGCTCATTTTGAGTCACTGTTGGGGAAAATAACAAACAGAGTGGATGGATTTTCACCACAATAGGGTTGTTGTATACACACACCGCAGACATTTTTTTAAACAATATTTTAAAGCAAATTATAGTCCCATAGTAAAAAACAAAACAAACACTTGAATCTGAATTCCAACGATGGAGTGTTATATATTTGGTCAAATCAAATGTGTATGGCTTAGTGATCTAATCAATGTTACTAAAAACTGGAGAGAAAAAAAAAAAAACATTCTCAAGGACCAATCAGAACATTTTATTATAATATTACCCATAATCCCTTATCTGATTCTAATGCGAAGGGCTTGCAGAATTATGGGCGAAGAGAAACGGGTTGAGAAGATATTTATTGCAGTTATTAGCAATCAGGTCTTGTGTGGTTTCAGCTGGTTTGCGCTAATAATGAGGGCCTCATGACCTCTGACCTGCTCCAGTTAAGCAGAAAAGCCTAATAAAAATGACGAGTCCGGACTGTATATCCATAAATTTGTTCAACTTTTAGACCCCGAGCTGCTGTATTTCAGTCTTGTGGAGTCTATATTGGGCCTTGACCTTGATGATGTAATGAAATCTTCAGTCACATGACTAAGTTCTGTTTTCCTCTCTCAACGTTGAGGACGCAAGAGTCATTTGTTGTGATTATCTCAGGAGACTTGACTGAGCTCTCAGTCACTTTCCCAGCTAACAGAAATATGTTCTAAGAACGTTCCCATTAAATTATGAAAATGTTATTTCTAAAAGTTCCCTGAACGTTCAAAAACGTCACTTTTTTAAGTGTTTTAAAATGTTTTTTTTTATGTGAACGTTATGGAACCTTCTCATTATGGAAATGTTACTTTTGAATGTTCTCTTGAAACATTTAAAAACAGTTTATGAAACCAGTTCAATTCAGCCACAAGCAGCAGCTCTACAGAAGACAATAGTGTCTATATTTAGTTTTGTCAATTATGAAAAAAAAGAGATCTCGTTTGAGATTTTTCTTTCTACTGGATAGTGTTGTTTTCATTAATCGTAAACTAAAATTATAAAATACATATGTCTGTTAACTGAAAAAAAAAATCCAATGTATTTTATTTTAGTTATCAAAGCAATAAAAAATAATTGAAATGAATATAATATAAATTAAATATATTTTTTTATTACAGTCAGAAAGTCAACATTTCTAATTTATGCTTAGTTTATTTAGAAGTATTAAAACTGACTGAAACTTAAATAAAAAGATAAAAAAACACAGTTAACACTTAAATAATTTTAACTAATATTTAAATAAATGTATTTAAAATTTCTACAATATAGAGCTGCATGATTAATCGTTAAAAGATGGCACACACACACACTTATTCCTGAATGACAGTGATTCCCCTGCATCTGTTCATAAAGATTGTGTCAAAACATTGTTACACACCATAAAATGTGTTTGTCATTGAATCATTGATTTGAGATTCGTTCAAAAACACTGATTCATCCAGTAATGAAAGTCTTTATGAGTGGGTCATTAAATCATTCACTCAATATATTAATCCGAATTAATTAACCATTTTTAAATAGACTGCAGCTGTCACGATTCCTGTCTTGTGTTTTCCTTGTCTTGTGTGGACTTTAGTTATTTCCTGTTTCTGTGCCATGTTTTGTAGTCCTTTGTAGTTTTTCTTGTTTATAAGTTTCCCAGGTGTTTCTGATTTACCACACCCCCTTGTTCCCTCATTTAGCTTGTTTGTCTGTGTATTTAAACCCCTGTGTTTCAGTTGTTGGGTGTCGGTCGATGTTTCACTGTAGCGTTGTTTTGAGTTCTTGTTTCTGAGTTGTGTTCTGAGTTCCTGTTTCGAAGTTTCTTTGTCTTCCGTGGATTTCCCTTTTTGTTTGTTTATTATTATTATTAAAACTGTTTTCTGCATTTGGATTCCTCCTTGCCTCCTCATCGTTACAGCAGCAATAATTTAGTCAGAACCTCTAGTAAATTACATGTTATTTTATATATTTGTTTGTTTAGAATCATGAGAATAATAAAAAATAAAAATAAAATAAAAAATAAAATAAAAATCATGCAGCTCTAATATAATAACTTATCAATAATAACAATAGACACACACACACTTATTCCTGAATGACAGTGATTCCCCTGCATCTGTTCATAAAGACTGTGTCAAAACATTGTTACACACCATAAAATGTGTATGTCATTGAATCATTGATTCGAGATTCGTTCAAAAACACTGATTCATCCAGTAATGAAAGTCTTCATGAGTGAGTCATTAAATCATTCACTCAATCCATTTAAAAATATATTAATTCGAATTATGAAAAAAATATATTATAAAAAAATATAAAATATAAAATTAAAAATATATTAATTCGAACCATGAGAATAATAGAAAAAATAAATAAAAAATAAAAATAAAATAAAAAGCTCTAATATAATAACTTATCAATAATAACAATAGACACACACACACACTCACTCAGTCACACACACACACACAATGAGAGGAAATAATAGCACAGAGGAGTGTCTCAATCCAGCAGGTCATAGAGTCTGATAAGTGAGGAAATAATCCTGTTTGTTTGTACGCTCACACACACGTACACACACACCATCAGCAATCATACATGTCATAATAACACGCCGCTTCTGGAGGATCCTCTGGAACAATAGGGCTCCACAGTCTCAGCTCTTATCAGTCTGAGCTCTTATCCCGGCGGTGTGTGTTAGTCTAAACCCCCTCCAGCCCCAGCGGACCCTTATCAGCGGCTGACGTCAGGCTCCTGCGGGCCGAGACGGACCAGCAGCCCAGCGTCCACAACCCACACACAACACACCCTTCAGAAACACACTCGGCTCTGAACGTTACGGCCGAGTCGGCTACTAAATCTTTCCCGTCCATTCAGAACTTCTACTGGTGAAAAAAAGAAGAAATTATCCTGACTAAGTTTATATAGATATTCATATATACAGAAACTCAAAAAATGAGAATATGCTGCAAAAGTTCATTTATTTCAGTAATTCAACTTAAAATATAGACTGAGAATTTCAAGCATTTATTTTGCTTTTAAGTTGAATTACTGAAATAAATGAACTTTTGCACCATATTTTTCGAATTTCACCACTGTAAAAAAAGACTGATGGTTTAACTTAAAGTAAGTAACCTGGTTGAAATTTTAAAACCTTAAAACCTTAAAATTTTAAAAGTTCATTGAACTGGAAAAAGTTAATACAATGAAGGAGAATGATTTAATCATAAACTCAAAATTATGTTATCTGAACTAAATAAATGATTTAAGTTGATTTGACAAAAGAAAAAAATGTTGTGATTACTACACTGTAAAAAAAATATTGTTGGTTTAACTTAAAAATTTTAAGTTGATTGAACTGGAAAAAGTGAGTTACTACAATGAAGGAGATTAATTTAATCATCAGAAACTCAAAATAATAAGTTATCTCAACTAAATCAATTATTATAAAGTTGATTTGACAAAAGAAAATATGTTGTGATAACAAATCTTGAAAATATGTTTTACAGTGTAGTAAAGTTTTACTTTAAATGCTTAAAGAAATGAACGTAAAAAAATGAAAAAATTAAGTTATATGGAATTTTCAAGTTCACAAAACGTATTATTCTTCTATTACGCATAAAGTTTATTTAATAATTTTAAGGCAACAGGTTTATTCACTTTTTTAAGTTAAATCAACTGACCACTTTTTACACTGTAGACTGGAGTAATGATGATAAATCCAGCTTTGATCACAGGAATAAATTACACTACTATATATTCACATAGAAAAACTGATGATTTACATCGGAAAAATATTTCACGATTTTTAATGTATTTTTGATCAAATAAATGCAGCCTTGGTTGGCGGAA
>NW_024121377.1:1492518-1522518 GCF_016745375.1 Pimephales promelas | reverse complement strand
GTCAGACACTCATTTTCACATATTCAAATTGGTTTTATGCCACTTCAATTACAAAGTAACACACTCGTTAGACACTTCTTTCATATAATGGTGATGATTATATCAATATAAATGATTTTACATAAAACTTATGATTACAGATATGAAAACCTTTTCACAATATTCTCATTTTGAATTTGGGGTTTTCATATCTGTAATCCATAATCATCACAATTATAACACATACAGGCTTGAAATATCTCACTTTGCATGTAATGAGTCTATATAATATATATTAGATTCACCTTTTAAGTTGAATTACTGAAATAAATGAACTTTTGCATGATATTCTAATATTTTGAGTTTCATCTGTGTATTTTATATACTTAACATTAATGTTAATCATTAAGTTTCTTAATAATACTACTGTACGCATGTACGCATGCAAGTGTTTGTTCAACCAGCAGGCGGTGTACAGTAAGAGCGCGGTAACACACAGAAAGACAGGGAGCGTCTCGTTGTTCAGGCTCTATTAGGCTGTTTACTGTGTTATCATGGTGTTGTGCTGACTGAAGGACACATCTGACCTCACACAGATAACACACACACACACACACACACACACAACCCTTTCATCAAACAACACAGCCCTGCATCTTGAGAAAAGCAATTTAATATCACCAACTCTGATGGTTGCGTTCAAAAAGTCATTTTTTCCCCCAAAAAAATAAGAATATATATATTTTTATTGTGTATACTAGCTAACAAAATTATGCTCTTAGAATGTTTCACTAATATTCCCATTATGTTGTGGAAATCCATTTTGGAATGTTCATTTAAAAAAAAAAAAAAACAGTTTAATTCAAACTTTAATGGAATGTTACTTTTAAAAGTTACATTTAAAAAGTGTCAGACGGACGTCTAACTGAAACACTCCATTAATGAGGCAGAAATAACATTATTAAAACTAGACGACATTCCCTGTTATCTTCTCCAAATAACACAAACAGTCAAACGTTCGGTTTTTTTTTTGATGACAAAATCTTTCAATACTCAACGCAATAATCAAAGCTTTACCAAAACATACGTTTATAAATAAATATGCCGATCAGTACTTTTCATTCACCGTAAATAATGTCTACTGGCCATTAATCTAACATAAATCCAAGATATAGTAATCGTGTCTTTGTGGGAGTTTTCCTGCTGACAAATGGGATAATATAATAAAAGGCCTGATTAACGAACGCACGAAACTGTAGATTTGATGAGAAGAGAAAGCGGTAATTTTGGAATCAACACACAAAATTAGCAAGAAACAAGTAAAGGAATCAATACAGCGATTGTGATAAAAAACATCTACAGTCTATAATCTTTCCATAAGGTGTGTTTCGTTTGAAGTGGTCAGTGGGGGTTTTGGGGTCTGTGACCTCTGACCCCTGAGGCGTCTCTATCAGCCGGACCACCAGAGAAGAACGGCCCCTAAACCCGAGACACGCGAGTATCTCCTGTGTCCGACGAGGAAAGCTTTATTTACACAGCGCTTTATACAATACAGTGTTTTACAGAGATAACAGGACAATAATGCAGCAAAGTTTGATTCTGGAAGAGAATAGCGTCACAGTACAGCTTAAGTCAGTTTAGTGATGCTTCATTTTGTTGTAAAAAAGTTATTAATTTAGTTCATTTATATACATACTGTATATATATAGGCTCTATGGAGAAAAGCGTGATGTCATCGTCACGCTCAGTTCTCATAATAGTGTCAATGCAGGAGATCAATAATATTGTTGATCTAAGTGGATTATTCGGTTTTTGAATAGTTTGTTAGCGCTGCACAATGTATCGAAATTATCGAAATATTGCAAATGTATATGTATCCCGATATGCATATCTCAGCGGCTTGCAATCATACTGTAAAAAAAAATATTGTTGGTTTAACTTAAAAAAGTAAGTAGGTTGCCTTAAAATTTTAAGTTGATTGAACTGGAAAAAGTGAGTTAATACAATGAAGGATAATGATTTAATCATCAGAAACTCAAAATAATATGTTATCTGAAATAAATAAATTATTAAAGTTGATTTGACAAAAAAAAAAAAAATGTTGTGATTACTACACTGTAAAAAAATATTGTTGGTTTAACTTAAATAAGTAAGTAACCTGGGTTGCCTTAAAATTTTAAGTTGACTGAACTGGAAAAAGTGAGTGAGATTAATTTAATAAAACTCAAAATAATAAGTTATCTCAACTAAATAAATTATTATAAAGTCGATTTGACAAAAGAAAATATGTTGTGATAACAAATCTTGCAAATATTTTTTACAGTGCATAAACAACAGACACTGCTCTCGGCTCAATAATGATAATCAGGATATATTAAATTCATACAGTGAAAACAAAGCAGTGTTTTATTTGATTATTCAGTTTCTGTTGTTTAATAACCTCTGAACACACTGATGTTAATAACACTTCTCACGCAACAGTAAAACACTGATGTTCACAAAAATAATGTTTTACGCACTTTAAGCATTATCGTATCGTATCGCATATTTGATATTCGATATATAATTTATTATATCAATCATATTTGATTGATTTGATATATATATTTACATATTCATCTAAACATCGCTCTCAGCAAGTTTGTTAACAGTAAATCAATGCAAAAGTATTGGCAACTTCTTTTTACTTCTAGTGGGAAGTGAGTGAGTGAGTGGAGGCGGAGCTAATCTGCATATTCATAGCGCCACGCATACTAAATGAGGCGAGGGTGTCGACTCGAGTTACATTCAAGATATTTTAAAGCATTAAGATGATTTTTCAAGGAAAAACTTTAAATATGTGATTTTGGTGATCCAATATGTGTTTTAAGGGATAAAATTGACTACAGGGGGACTTAAAACTAACTTTTAGACTTAAATTTTATTTAAACATTTAAACAGAACTTGGGAAAACTAGGGCCATATTTGTCATGAGATCTGACCTGACTTTTTTTTAAACATCTTCCTATCGTAATATGTACGTAAGTTAACAACTAGTTAATAACTTATGATCGTTGTAATGGAAGTGATTCAAAATGAACTTTATCTGCACATTAACTTTATTCTAGAGCTGCTTTAAAGTGTATAAATGAAGGATCTCTGATGACGAGCACATCTCTCGTCACGCACCCCTCATTGAGCAGCAGGTGTTTGTGTTTTGTGTTCTTGAGATTATCAGTGATAGTCAAAGCTAAGCCTTCGCTGACGCTCACGCACAGCGTTTATCCAAACCGTCTCAAGGTGACGAGCAACAACACTCGATCTCACGCAGAGATGCGAGAAACATGAAAGATATCAATATGACCTTCTCGACAAACTCTTCCACGATCTGAGCGGCTATAGATATTTTATGTAATGGTATTTCAGGTCAAAGGTCAAACATTGTCTTGTTTCCACTCCAAATATCGAAAAATACTTTAATTAAGATCCATTTACTAGATGAGTAGCCTATTTTCCAGGGGAATTAATAAAAAATTAAGTGAGTTTTTGCTTAAAACAAGCAAAATTATCTTCCAATGGGCTCAGAAAAATAATATTAATTTTAACAGAAACAAGACCCGACCCCCACTGGCAGATAATTTAGCTTGTTTTAAGCAAAAACTCACTTAATTTTAATTTATTTGCACAGAAAACAAGACTTAATCTTATGGCATTTTAATACTTTAGCAAATGCATCTTGATTTAAGGAATGTTTGATATTTTGGACTGGAAACAAGACAAAAATATATAAAATATATTTAAAATATATAACATTTTATATACAATATAACAACTATAAGTAAGGACAGATTGTTTTGCACTGTACCCCAGAAGTGCTAAATAGCTTAGAAATAATCAGAGAGACAATTACAGTTTTTTTTTTATTCGCTTTGGTACTATTTTCACAAGTAAGGTGTACATTTTCAAAACTCTTAGTGCTAATATCACAACAGATCATCAAAAGTGCACTTTTTTCAAACATTTCATCATGTTTTCAACTGTGTTAGTACAATTCACACAATCACAAAGTATCCTTTTCACAACACAAAATAAGTGTTTCATCTACATTATTGTTTCATTCACAGTAAAGCTCTTACTATCAAACTTTTGATTTGCATCTCTTTTTGTTCAGTTTAATACTTTTGTCTATTATTTAATCCAACAGATCTTAATGGTTAATCAATTAATCATTTGGTAAACATAGATTTTCATTTCAGCAATATACAGTTTATGGATTTTGAGAACTACAGAAATAAAATGTGTGTTTGTATGAATACTTACAGTAAATTACATGTAACCACACATGATGAATACTCGTTATAGCTAATTGATTTCACATAGTGGTAACCACAATTGGCCACTATATACTGTAATTTACGTAATGTGTGCACTAAATGTTATGTTTTGTTCTCATTTATGTAGTTACATTTCATTATAGAAAGTATACCTATGTTACTGTACAATTATATCTGAAAAAGAAAATTTGCCTAAATGATTGTAGGGGATTTCTTCATTGATCCTTACAGTAACTTGATTACATATATGATGGATATTTGGAAATTATAGATTATGTAAATGTTGGGTACTGTAAGTGTTTTAATGCTTGCCTAATGTTACAGTAAAACTGTGTAATCTGTCTTTCATAGTACTGTAGCATATTCATTTCAGCACTTCTAAGGCCGATTTGAAACATGTATCTTGCATTGTTTGCTGTTGGATGAACTGATTGTTAAAAGTACTAAAATGAAAGAAGATCATATTGTTGTGTTTCAGTGATTAAACCAAATGTTCTCATTACATATTACAATAATCTTGTGTTTGAAATAATGATTATGTGGACTGAAAACATGCGCAACTGATTGAAAGCATTACATCAGGTTTTGAAAGAATGACTAGCTGCGTTACAAGTGTGATCAGTTTGGATTTTTGTACTAAGAGTTTTGAAAATGTACACCTTACTTGTGAAAATAGTACCAAAGCGAATAATAAAAACTGTAATTTCTTTAAAAATGCAACCAGTCGCTAATTTGCTCTAATCTTAATGTAAGGCAACAATTGACTCAATTTGGCCTGTTTTTGTGCTCCTATAAAGATTTGTTGACACTTTACAGTAAAGTATGGTTCATTAGTTAACGTTAGTTATATACAACACATTTATTACAGTATTTATTCATCTTTGTTCATGTTAGTTAGTAAAAATCCAGCTGTTCATGTTAGTTCACAATGCATTAACTAATGACAACAAACATTTGATTTTAATATAGTGTATTATGATGTTTCAATTAATATTAATAAGGCTGTACGGAAGCGTATTGCATTCACTTGAAGTAAAATCTACTTTCTTCAAGTGAATGCAATGCAATACGCTTCCATTTGGTTCATTCTTAGTTCATGTTAACTAATGTAGTTAACTAATAAAGTGTTCAGGAGAAACACAGAGTCAAGAACAAATCTTGAGTAATAGGCTACTAATAATTTCCTCTGGTGAGCAAAAACACATCTTTGATTGGAGCCGACAGAGTCGGATCTGGAGTCTGAAATCTCCAGGATGTTTCAGGATGACAGAATGTGTTTGTTTAGCGGAAGAGAAGTATAAGACGAGGAAATGGACTTTAAAAGGGACCGTGAAGGTGCAGACGGGCTTTTGGAGGACCGACGTTTCCCAGAAGCCTCTCTGGGCTGCCAACACAAACCCCGTCTGCCGGAGGAGGGACACGCCGGCGCCACAACGATTGCGAAGACGACTAATCTCTCTCGCAGTGATAATGCTGTCAAAATACCAGCAGGATACAGCAGAGGAACTAGTTAAACCATGCGACCCGGGACCACATGGGTCACTTTTTTTTTGCGATTGGGATTTAATACATCATCTGATACTGAGTAAATGAGCTTATTGATGTGTGGTTTGTTATGGGACAATATTTGGCTGAAAATCTGGAGTCTGAGGGGGCAAAAAAATCTAAACATTCAGAAAATCGCCTTTAAAGTTGTGCATTTATGTTGGTGATTGTGCGGCATCCACTCACAAAAATAAACGTTTATATTTACGGTGGGAAATTTACTAAATATTTTCATGGAACATGATCTTAATATCCTAATGATTTTTTCGGCATAAAAAAAAAAATCCATAATATTTTGGGCCACTCGTGACTGGGTTTGAGATCCATGGTCACATCATGTTAGATTATTATTATTTTTTTTTTATCTAATTTTCTCATTCAAGCAATCATTCCTTTCTATTCCTCGGTTTCATTTTTGGGGTACACTCTATTTTGATTGATTGTCTACTTTACACATTTTAACTATAATGCAAAAATGTCAACTAATTCTCAGAGACTGCTTGGTTCGGGTTTGTAGAATAAGTCTTTATGGGCATGAGTGTGTGTAAAAGTACAGTAAATTAGTTTTTTAGTAGAATAAAGTAATCTTAATGCCCAATATTATCTTGAATTTACTTTCATTTTACTACTGACAGTGGCACGTTATTTATTTGTTTATTTTAATTTCTTTCTTTTTATGTATTTATTTCGACATATATGTGAGTGTATGCCAATAGAGTTATTTTGAATGGTAAGAAATAAAGAGAGGCATATAAGTTGTGCTTAATAAGCATTAAATTAAAGTGTTTGATATTAAGCAGACATTAAATGATACTTGTAGTTCAAAATGTATCCCGACACAACAGATGAAGCAAAACACAACACAAACTTAAATGAGCAGAACTTACATTTCTGTCTTGATTTCTTTCCATTTAAAATAACTCTAAAATATGTAAAAACGAAATCAAAATAAACATGTAATACCACCGTCTGTATTAAAATAAAATAAAATTCAACAAGATACTATTGGGCATTAAGACTACTTTATTCTACAGATAATAGTACAAAACTACAAACCTAATTTATTGAACTTTACACATAAAAGAAACCCCTGCTTCTCGATGTATGAACTCACAGCGACATCTACAGGAACCGAAGAGAACTGCATCTTCACGGTCACTCCTACAGGTTAAACTGTATTTATAACCTTACGAAAATTAACCATGGTTTTACTATATATATATATATATATATATATATATATATATATATATATATATATATATATATATATATATATATATATATATATATATATAACTAGGTTAGCTACAAAATAACCATTTGTTTAGATATAAAAGCATAGAGCTTAACTACGGTATTTGTGGTTATACAAATGGTAGCAGCCTACTCAATACAGTTTGTAACTTTTGTATTTGTTTGTACATTTGACCTTAAAAACAAAATACAAAGTAAGTAAATGTAGCTTGATAATATCAATAATAATAATTATAATAATAACTGAGTAATTATTCATAGTTTAAAAACAACTATGCAATATCTACGCTGCTTCATCACATTACTTCTCAAATCTGAATATGGCATTGAATTGCCCATGTAGGAAAACTTACAAAAGCACATTATGTCAAGTTTGTACTTATATTGTTTAGTCAAAAAAGATATACTGAAAAAAGTCTTTGGGCTTATTATTTTGTTTTTGTTTTTTAAATTTTTTTGTTTTTGTATTATTTTGTTATCCGCCTGACTATTTATTTATTTTTTAATCTATGTCGCAGTTTCTGTTTCATATTTTTATATTTAAGTGGTCAAATAAAATCAATAAATCAATCAATATTGTCCCAATCCTAATCCAATAAAGCGTACATAACTGAAGAAGCGCGGGCTTTTTAAACAAGAAGTTATCGTTATATTGTGATGAGTAACGGCCATGGAAACGGCCCATTTTCCAGCATTTGAACCGATTTGAACAAACTCCTGCTCCCGATCCTCCATTCAAAAGTCATATCACTGGGCAAACAACTAGCCAGAAAGCACTCAAAACTGAAGAGGAACACTTTAAAAAACACTGGAACACCTTATCAACGACTTGACAACCGTCCCACAACTTGGATCAAGGCGGTAAAGGGCTTCAGAAATGTAAAATACTTTTACACTGTATGTTTCTTTCAGGAAATGAACGTCTAGGTCATGTTAACTTATCTATCTAACACTTCAACAAAATGCAAAAAAGCAAAAACAACGGAATTTTTCATACTCACAAAACGTGCCCGCGCCTGTAGTCTGTAGAAGTCAGTCGCGACTCGCAGGTGTTTTTTTGTTTTTTTAAAATCGCTTTCGCGCTCTTGTTTTTTGTCCCAGCAGAGACCCCGTCTCAGCTGCACTACATGACAGTCACATGACTCAGTAGCGTTTTGTTTATGGACAATATTTCTCTAGATATCAACCCCGTCTATGATATCAACACTCATGCAGGCGTCTTCTGATTGTAAGTATTATTTATTTGGCTAAAATTGTGTAATTTTGAAAGCGTTTTATGTTTTAAAACACAAAGAGGAGCCAGTAAAACAGCCCTTAAACGCAGTAAACATTTAAACGACACATTTCCTCACATGTTCACATTAGATTATTACTCATATTAAATCAAAATGCAAAAATGAATTCACCAAGACTCAACCTTTATTAAATTTCTTCAATGAGGTGAAATCGACGTTATTATTATTATTTATTTATATCTTTGAGATTTATGAAGACATTAAGTTAATGAATTTGTCATTGGTTTTGTTTTCTGAATGATATTATAAAAGATACAGTTGTACATCCTCTTTTTCATTTGCCATTAAAGCATGTACTTACAGTTGTGGTTCTTTCAGGATTATTAATCAGTTTAAGTTGTTCTTATATTTTCTTCTGGAAAACATATATTAATATTAAATACGTTATTATATTATGATAGATATATTATGTAGCTTCTAAAGAGAGAGAGCTAAATTAAAAAGCAAAAATTTTTAACTAAATATGGAGCGTCTTTTGTGTGGAATCGTTGCTAAATAAAAATGCAGTGTTCATGATTAATTACTGATTAGTTATTTGCAGATTCTGAAGTTTAATAACTTGTGATCTGTAGCCATAATAGGAAAGTTTCAGAGTATAAAGCATGTGTGGATTCCTCTGATGTCTGTGTCTCATCTGCATGTTTACTGTCTGAAGGGTCACTGATTGGACGGAAACATCATCATCATCATCATCATCATCATGCCTCTGACAGCCGCTGTGATTGGAGGAGTTCAGAAACTGGTGCTTTACGAGACCAGAGCTGTAAGTCACATTTCATTTATTATTATTGAAGGATAAATGGATTTCCTTTGAACTTTTGAATACTGGGAACAGCATATAATGCGATTGTGAATCAGCAGCTAATTGTTCTAATTGACCGTTCGCACGGAGTTTGATTGACAGGCGATCTGACCCAATCATAATCCGCCGAATCGATTCGATTCTTATGAATAATAGTATATTTTAAAGTCTCTACAATCATCGTTTTCTTGATCGATCGTACTACTATCGCACATCTCTACTATTAACTAACTCAACCAGGCCCCGCCCCTTTATTCTGCGTATGAATTATTACAATGAGGAATATTGGCACGTGTTCGGACAGACACTGACTCTGATATCGAGGAGAACTCTCTTTTTCAGGCTCAAACAGCAACATCACACACACTAAACACAGATCAACATGGAGAAAAAGCATAATAGGTCCTCTTTAACCAATAGCAAAAAAGCAAACTTGTGTCACGCCCACAATACTGACCAATCACAGCGGAGACGTTCCCGACAGGCTCAAGCTGAGCAACAGGACAGAGCTAGAGCTATAATGGGATTGACTGAATATATTTATGGCTTTTTTTCTCTTTTGTCTCAATATGCGCTCAACGGCGCTCGCTGGTCATGTGATCGAGTTGGTCATGTGATCGAGTTGGTCATGATCGGGCTGGTCATGTGATCGGGCTGGTCATGTGATCAAGTTGGTCGTGATCGAGCTGGTCATGTGATCGAGCTGGTCTTGTGAGTTGGTCATGGGATCGAGTTGGTCATGTGATCGTGTAGAGCGCACCCTTTAAACTCCGCCCACTCTACAGGGCGTCCTGTTGCCAAAATATAAACCAAAACATTCAAGAAACTCACAATAATCAGCGTTGCATTTAGTATTTTAGTAACAATGAACACAAATTGTAACAGCAACACTTTACAATAAGGTTTCATTAGTTAACTACATTAGTATTAATGTTCATTTTAACATTTACTTCCACATTTAACACAGTTTACGATAAGGTTTCACTTGTTCACATGAAATAACAATGAATAATACTTTTTAAATACATTTACTAACACATTATTGAAATCAAAATTTGTATCTGTTAATATTATCGATAAAATAATGTTAACAAAATTAATAAATACTATATCAATTGTATTGCTCATTGTGAGTTAATACATCAATTAATAATAACTAATGGGATCTAATAATAGGCAAGTTTATTTATATAGCACATTTCATACACAGTGGCAATTCAAAGTGCGTTACATGGAAGAAATTAAAATAATCAAAAGAAATCAGAATAATTAAAACAGTTTAGAATAAAAAAATCATAATAATAAAAATAAAATACAGTAAATAATTAAAACAGTTTATAATAAAAAATAAAATGAAGTACAGTAATAGTCGGACGAACAGTGGCACAGTATAATATTATAATATTATTTGTAATATTTGTGATTGTGAAATATTACTCCGCTGCTAGATGGCAGTGTTTCTCTGCCTTCAAACAGACCTGATGTCTGAACCACAAAAAGAGCTATTTTAATAAGATTTAATAAGTAGTTTTATGCAATCTAAGTATTATGAAAAAAAAATGAGAAGCTGATATAGCATGTCATGAACTGTTTTATATAGATTAGCGTTTACAGTGTGTATTTTAGACACTATCTGTTTTTTTTTCTTCATTTTTAATCCACATAATTTTTTTTATTCACTTTTTTTTTTTGCAGTTCATAGGCAAGTTATTTGATCTGACTGAATTTGATGTTATGCTCGTATGTTCAGACTTACAGTCAGTCCAGTCCAGTGTGAATCCTTTAACATTACGCCGTGTTTGACCATTGTGTTTTTAGCACAGAACAGGACACACCGGGCCGCTTGTTGCACATTCATAGACTGGAATAATGTGAGGACGTGTTAAGACTGTCAGTCTCGCTGTGTTCTCCTCTCGATGTTTCCTTCTCACTGAGAGCTTTAATGTGTCGTTCCTGGAAATCTGTCCAAATACAGAGCAAACTGTTTTTCTTTCTTCGTTTTGGTAATCTGCTGGATGATCTAATGAGAACATGTCAAGAACATGGACGGAATATACATAAAACTATTATTTTGAATCAAATTGTCATTATTGTGATCAGTGTTGGGTGTAACTAATTACTAAGTAATTAGTTATTGTAATTTAATTACTTTTCCCTTGAAAATGTAAAGTAAAGGATTACTCTTCATTTATCTGTAATTTAATTACAGTTACTTCTGATGTAATTGAGGTAAATACTGTGTATAGATCAATCCGATCTCACAGCGATTCGTTTAGGCGTCCTAAATATTACGACCGCACTCGTACAAATTCGTATGTGAATTCGTACGTAATTATTGTAAAATATGTGTGAAATGTCATGAGATCAGACATAAAACAATAGTGGGTGGGTTTAACATCAAAATGTATTGTCTGATGTTAAGAAGTTTGTTTTTATAATGTAACCTTCTCCACCTTGGTCAGTTTAAGGATAATTCATGCAATTTTATAGTATTTATTTGAAAGAATTAAAACAGATTCATGTCTATCCTTGTATTATTCAGCTGGTTGAGATTGATATGGGATTTTGAAAGTAATTAAAAGTAATTAAATACTTTTAAGAGAGAGTAATTCGTACAGTAATCTAATTACACTATTGAAGAGGTAATTAGTAACTAGTAATTAATTACTTTTTTAGAGTAACTTACCCAACACTGATTGTGATGTATGAGCAGAGGTGTCAAATACTTTGTTACCTTACACTCTAAACAATGCTGGGATGTTTTAACCCAATTTTGGGTCAAATATGGACAAACTCAAACATTGGGTTAAAAATGCCATTTAAAAATGTAGCCCAATGGCTGGGTTTGTCCATATTTTACCCAAAATTGGGTTAAAACAACCCAGAATTTTTTAGAGTGTACTTAATATAAGTAGAAATTTTGGGTATCTATACTTTACTGGAGTAGACGACTTTTTACTTCTACTTTTTTAATAGCCCCGTTCCTCCTGTTTCATTCCAGCTTGTCATCGTTAAAAAAAAAAAAACTGGATCGAGTGCATTTGATTGTGATTGGATGAGAAGTATAAACATATACCATTCTGACACCCTATTGGTTTGTGCATCACAACATGTAATACACACATATGGTAAAAAAAATAATAATTTCAGCTGAAACATGCCTAGAGCATCCCAAATTGTTTAACATTAACATTTCAATATAACATTATAGTCATTATGGCCTTTAGAAAACTGTGGTAGAGCAATAATAGCTCCTGTGGAAAAGGAAAAAATGCCATTAAAGCAGTAGTTCACTTAAAAAAAAAACTTTTGCTGATAATTTACTCACCCCCATGTCATCCAAGATGTCCATGTCTTTCTTTCTTCAGTCGAAAAGAAATTAAGGTTTTAATGAAAACATTCCAGGATTTTCTCCATATAATGGACTTCAATGGGGACCAAAGGCGATCATTTGTGCTTATATATAAAACTTAAACTTTTTTTATTTATTTTTTAAATGACCGCTCATTTGGCTAGATAAAAACCTTAAACTTGCAGCACTGCAGTTTTAAGGAGGAAATACTCAGCAATGCTCTTGACTTATGAACTTACACATGCTGCGTCTTAAAGCATATTAAAAATAGACATGTAAACATCATTTAATGCTGGATTTTCACCACAGTGGGACGTTTTTGGGATGTAATAATGTGACACTCAAATGTTTCGATGAATTTTTCACCCTAACGTCCATTTAAGATTTTTAAACAGGAGTTTGATTTCAGGACATTGATTGTAATTTTTCTTTTCTCAGAGGTATTTTCTCGTGGGGAGTAATAACGCTCAAACGAAACATCGCGTCCTGAAGATCGATCGCACTGAACCGCGAGATCTGGTCATTATTGATGATAAGGTGAGTGTTCTGATATCAGGGTATCACACACACACACACACATACATACTATAAGATTGGCGAAATATAAAAATCAAATCGATATAAAATCACAATTGGATCTATAAGTCGCTGGTTGTTCGTTAATGTTTCTACTAGAAACCAAATGGCATTTCCAGCATATTCAAATCACTAATGTGGTGGAAATAATATTTTGGTAACACTTTACAATAAGGTTAATTTATTAAACATTAGTTAATAGATCTGTGACTGTATTTGTTAATCTTTGTTAATGTTCGTTATTATAAATCCAGCTGTTAGTAACTAATGTTAATTTGTAAATGTTGAAATTAACAAATGCTGAAGTATTGTTCATTCTTCGTTAATGTAGTTAACTAATGGACCTTATTGTAAAGTGTTACCAATATTTGAAACCTTGTTTGCTCTCGAGTTAAAAATCTTGATTTCTGAATTCCCCGTTTAAATGTGTCCTTAGTTTTGTTCAGTGTAAATGTTTTAAGTGTGTGTGTGTGTGTGTGTGTCAGCATGTTTACAGTCACCTGGAGGTGCGAGAGCTCCTGGGCCGTCTGGATCTGGGCAATCGCACTAAGATCGGGCAGAAAGGATCCTCCGGTCTTTCCAGAGCCGTTTCTGCCCATGGCATTGTGGGTAAGTCTTTTTAGGAACACCAGGGTGCGAGGACCCTCTTGGAATTGCTCTGTTTATTTCCTTGCTCGCTTTAAGTTTTAATTAGGAATGCATGACTTATATCGGTCGGTATCGGGCGATATATGGTTAATATTTTCGCTATCGGCCCGATAAGAAAATTTGGCCGATATATTTAAGCCGATTAATAATGTATTATTTCCTTTCGCTGCGACACTTCAGATGTGCTTCAACATGATGGGTTTGAATTGCTTGAAATATGATCGGAATCACTTACAAATATCCAGTTCAGTGCAAGTCTGTCATATCGGTTACATAAAATTATACCATAATTATACCATTATACATAAAATAAGAGACCAGTTTTTGTAATTAGGCTCTCAAAAATTATATAAATATCTGGATTTTGATTAATTGGCCAATATAACGGTTATCGACTTTTAAAAATAACAAATTATCGGTATCGGACAATTTTCATATCGCTGTTTCCTGATCAGTGTTATTTATATACTATTATTATAGTATTTATCAATATTTAGAAATTAGTTTTTCCATCTAGTATGTACATTTTATGCATTTCATGTGTTTGGCGCTTCATGCGTTTGGCGCTTCATGCATTCCCTGGGAATCGAACCCGTTACTTTGGCGTTGCTAGTTTCATGCTTTACCGTTTATTTGCTGTTTATATGATTTCAGCTTTACTTCTGTTAGCGGAGTGATTTTGAACGGCTTGTCTGTGAATTATAATAAGCCGGTGAATCCGCTCTCGGACAGGAGTGTGTTTCCCGAAAGCAAATGTGGTCGCAAGTTCCGTCGTTATCAGCAGTTCAACGAGTCCATCATTAAAAACGAAACAGCATCGGATTGAGTTGTGTGATCATGAGAAAAATAAGTTGTGATAACGATAAAACTTTTATTGCCGAGATCACGATAAAAGTAAGTCGTGATAACTAGGAAACTTTATTGCAGAGATCACGAGAAAATTAAGTCGTGATAACGATAAAACTACTTTTATTGCCGAGATCACGAGAAAAGTAAGTCGTGATCGCTAAAACAACTTTTATTGTCGAGATCATGAGAAAAGTAAGTCTTGATAACGAGAAAACTTCTTTTATTGTCGAGATCACGTAAAAAGTAATTTGTGATAATGAGAAAACAACTTTTATTGTCGAGATCACGGAAAAAGTAAATCGTGATAACGAGAAAACTACTTTTATTGTTTGAGATCACGGAAAAAGTAATTTGTGATAACGAGAAAACAACTTTTATTGCCGAGATCACGAGAAAAGTAAGTCGTGATAACGATAAAACAACTTTTATTGCCGAGATCACGAGAAAAGTAAGTCGTGATAACGAGAAAACAACTTTGATTGTCGAGATCACGAGAAAAGTAAGTCGTGATAGCGAGAAAACAACTTTGATTGTCGAGATCACGAGAAAAGTAAGTCGTGATAACGAGAAAACAACTTTGATTGTCGAGATCACGAGAAAAGTAAGTCGTGATAACGAGAAAACAACTTTTATTGTCGAGATCACGAGAAAAGTAAGTCGTGATAACGAGAAAACAACTTTTATTGCCGAGATCACGAGAAAAGTAAGTCGTGATAACGATAAAACAACTTTTATTGCCGAGATCACGAGAAAAGTAAGTCGTGATAACGAGAAAACAACTTTTATTGTCGAGATCACGAGAAAAGTAAGTCGTGATAACGATAAAACAACTTTTATTGCCGAGATCACGAGAAAAGTAAGTCGTGATAGCGAGAAAACAACTTTGATTGTCGAGATCACGAAAAAAAAGTAAGTCGTGATAACGATAAAACAACTTTGATTGTCGAGATCACGAGAAAAGTAAGTCGTGATAACGAGAAAACAACTTTGATTGTCGAGATCACGAGAAAAGTAAGTCGTGATAGTAACGAGAAAACAACTTTTATTGTCGAGATCATGAGAAAAGTAAGTTGTGATAACGATAAAACAACTTTTATTGCCGAGATCACGAGAAAAGTAAGTTGTGATAACCATAAAACAACTTTTATTGTCGATATCACGGAAAAAGCAAGTTGTGATAACGATAAAACAACTTTTATTGCCGAGATCACGAGAAAAGTAAGTCGTGATAACGAGAACTGCTTTTATTGTCGAGATCACGAGAAAAGTAAGTCGTGATAACGAGAACTGCTTTTATTGTCGAGATCACGAGAAAAGTAAGTCGTGATAACGAGAAAACAACTTTTATTGCCGAGATCACGAGAAAAGTAAGTCGTGATAACGAGAACTGCTTTTATTGTCGAGATCACAAGAAAAGTAAGTCGTGATAACGAGAAAACAACTTTTATTGTCGAGATCACGAGAAAAGTAAGTCGTGATAGCGAGAAAACAACTTTGATTGTCGAGATCACGAGAAAAGTAAGTCGTGATAACGAGAAAACAACTTTGATTGTCGAGATCACGAGAAAAGTAAGTCGTGATAACGAGAAAACAACTTTTATTGCCGAGATCACGAGAAAAGTAAGTCGTGATAACGAGAAAACAACTTTTATTGTCGATATCACGGAAAAAGCAAGTTGTGATAACGAGAAAACAACTTTTATTGCCGAGATCACGAGAAAAGTAAGTCGTGATAACGAGAAAACAACTTTTATTGCCGAGATCACGAGAAAAGTAAGTCGTGATAGCGAGAACTGCTTTTATTGCCGAGATCACGGAAGAAGTAAGTCGTGATAACGAGAAAACAACTTTTATTGCCGAGATCATGAGAAAAGTAAGTTGGGATAACGAGAAAACAACTTTTATTGCCGAGATCATGAGAAAAGTAAGTTGGGATAACGAGAAAATTAAGTCGTGATCGCTAAAACAAAGTAAAAAATACTAATCCATTTAGGGCCCAAACTAATGCAGTTAACCAATGTGATCTACTCTTGTCTCTGGTGTCTTTCAGGTTTTGTGCGCTTTCTGGAGGGTTACTATATCGTGTTGATCACGAAACGTCGTAAAATGGCTGACATCGGCGGCCACTCGATTTATAAGATTGAAGACACGAGTATGATCTACATTCCCAATGACTCGGTGAGAGTCACACACCCGGATGAGGCCCGGTGAGTCCGTTTACACTCAGACATTAGTTGTATTAAGAGTGACCAATTAGGTTTTACGGATTGATGTACTGACAGTGTTCAGAAAGTATTGCTAGTTTATGCTGATTATATTAAAGCCCACACATTTCTTAGGCCTCTAAATGATCACCCTGGTCTGTTTTGACTTTTATATTTAGTATAATTATACAAAAGTTTCTGCTGTCAAATCTGACTTTATCAAGTAAACATAGGAATAACTTTTGTTATTGTTAGTAATATTTCAACTGCACTGAAGCAGCTTTACTTGATTATCAGGTGTCATTCATAAGAAAAATCATAAGTAAGTGTGCCAGTAGATTGTTTGTCTCTGTCTGTTTCTTGCGTGTGGTTTTCCTCACACACTCTGTCTCGCTGCGGTCAGTCACTCTGACCTCAGGATGCAATTCACACATCTCTTATTTTCACCGCGCGCGCGTGTGTGTGTGTGTGTGTGTGTGTGCAGGATTCGAGATTAACTTTTTTACTCTATAAGACTGGTGCTTCCAACCTGATGCCGCTTGTGTATTAGTGTCCAGGTTAAGTCTGAAGCATTACTGAGCTTAACCTTGGCAGTATCGTGGCCTTCTACCATGCAGATTTGATTACATCGATAATAATCATAACTCTTGATCATCAGATCCTCATATTAGAGTGATTTCTGGAGGATCATGTGACACTGAAGACTGGAGTAATGATGATAAATCCAGCTTTGATCACAGGAATAAATTACACTTTACTATATAATCACATAGAAAACTGATGATTTACATTAGAATAATATTTCACAATTTTACTGTATTTTTAATCAAACAAATGCAGCCTCGATGACTGTGAGCAGAAGAGACTCATTGAAAAACAATTTAAAAATCATAAGTGCATCCAAATAAATACATTTTCATACGATAAACTAATTCAGATTAAACTCGACCTTTTGTTGCGTTTTCTCTCTTTTTTTTTTTTTTACATTAATTTTGTTTTTGTTTTTTACATTTTTTACATTAAATTTTACATTAAGTTTTTTTTTTCCACAGATATGTGAGAATATTCCAGAATGTGGATCTGTCCAGTAACTTCTACTTCAGGTGAGTTGTCGTTTCAAGCCCCTTTTCAAAGCGTATCTTACCCATAATGCCTTTCCCTCGCGTATCTTCTCAGATCATTGAGATAGAAGTGGCCTTACTTGTCCTTTCCCGTTCGCTTCTTTTCATTAATCTGGCTATAGCGTTTGCTGCATGAAAATGGTCTTTGATTTTCGAAAAGAAGCAGCTGAAATAGCTTTTCTCATATATTGAAGAGATGTAAGGTATGAATATTTCAAAAATATTCAAGCATATTTTTTTAAGGTAAAATTTTCAAATGATCTCAAGTTATTTTTTTCAAACCCCCAAAGAATTTCAGACTTTAATGAGACCTTCCTCTATTAATTTCTGGAGAGGAAAAAATGTCTAAATATAAAATGTTTATTTCTATTTAACTAATGTTAACTAATGAACCTTACTGTAAAGTGTTACTAAAAATCGAAGACGTTTTCGTTGTGTTCGGACTCTGAGTCTGAAATAATTACACGTGAACTTGTGTGAAGTTCATTCAGTGCACTTCATCTCTAAGCAACGATGCTGCCGTCACCTAGCAACAATGCTTTGTGCGTCCTCATGCTCAACAGTAATGAGGAATGGGATTTTTCTCAGCCCGTGACCCTCTGACCTCTGACCCTCAGTTACAGCTATGACCTGAGTCACTCGCTGCAGTATAACGTTTCGCTGCTCCAGATGACCTGTAACCCTTTGACCTCTGACCCTCAGTTACAGCTATGACCTGAGTCACTCGCTGCAGTATAACGTGTCGCTGCTCCAGATGACCTGTGACCCCGGAGACACCGGTGGAAGACAGGACAGCTTCGACATCTTTGAGGAGGAGGGGCTTCCCACGCAAGGTGTGTTCAGATTGCATTGCATTCTTTTTTGTATGCATATTTTATATATTTATGTTGCATTTTATTATTTTTTTAAAATTGTATAGATTGTTAAATTATGTATTTATTTTTTAGTATGATATGGTTAATTTTATATTAAATGTTTTTGAATTTTATATTATATTATGTTTTATATTTTTGTGTTTTATATTAATACATATTCAATTTAGTATTTTAGTTATTTAATATTTTATATATATACACGTGTGTGTGTATTATATATTTTAGATTTTATTTTATATATAATTTAATTAAATGTACTAATTTTGTAGTTTTCATTTTTTTTTTATTATTTCTTCATTTATTTGTATTTTATTTTTTATTTTATACCCTTCTGCAAA
Source organism: Pimephales promelas (assembly GCF_016745375.1). The sequence continues at coordinate 1,503,364 of NW_024121377.1, read as the reverse complement.
ATACAGTTTAAAATCTACACTTTAATATATTATTTAATTTTATTTAATTTTATTTTTTATTTTATACTCTTCTGCAAAATACTGTTAAAATCTACATTTTTATTTAATTTTTATTTTATTAAAACAATATGTTGGGCCATTTTTGTTGTAATAAGGAAAGGACTCCAGTTATTTGTGTTGTGTTTTTTGTTGTATCGTGTGTGTGTGAGTTGTTAATTGCGGTGTTTGTTTCAGTTGTTCTCGGCTTCAGTAACGAACCCTACGCTAAGTATGTGTGGAACGTCAGTCTGTTGGAGAAGGTCAAGGACATCGTGCATCCTGATTGGCTGTTGTACATCATCCACGGATTCTGCGGCCAATCCAGTATCCTCTTATATATATATATCTAGATTTGCAGTTACTTTCCACACACACACTTTTTTGTTTTATATTCTTCTGCAAAATACAGTTAAAACATACATATTTTATTTTATTGCCTTCTGCAAAATACAGATAAATGTACTTATTAATGTTATTTTTTTCTTTTTTATTATTATTTATTATATGCCCTTCAGCAAAATACAGTTAAAACATATTTATTTTTTTAGATATCATTTTATTATATTTTAATGTAATTTAATTAAACTTAATATTTTGCATTAAAAAAATGCATAATGCATATAAACCCAAAACAAAATTTTGTTTTATTTTATTATGTATTTTTTCTCTGGCTGAATACAGCTAAAACTTTTTACTGTCTATTTTTTTAATGTAATATTTTTCATTTATTTTTATTTTATTTTATAAACTTCTGCATTTTATTTTATTCCCTGCTACAAATTGCAGCAAAAACGTTTTACTTATTTTTTTTATTTAATTTAATTTTATTCCTTGATGCAAAATGCAGCAAAAACTAATTTTTGTTGTTATTTTTATTTATTTTTGTGTTTCCTGCTGGAAAATAGAGCTGAAGCCAGCTGGTCTGATCTGGGTTAGAGGGTTAGAGGGTTAATCGGGACTGATTTTCACCTGTTATTTCCCCTGTTTCTCCTGTTCCACAATCCATCCTGCCATGACCTGTTTCCCCAGAGTTCATCAGGGTCAAAGCTAGAGAAAGAGCTAAAGAAACAGAGAAATACTCCCCTGGAGAAAGTCTGGCGCTGTTGATTGCTTGTGTCGCTGTAATGGTTTCTCCCACTTCATGTGACGAGCCCGTACCAGCGGTCAACGGGTTCATGGATGCCATATTACATTAGATTTATTACTGTGAAAAACACAAGGGCTTGATAAATGATTATTATGGAGAAAAGTGTGGGGTCAGAACATTTTTTGAAAGAAAGAAATTGATACTTTGGGTATATTTAATGCATCCTTGCTTAATAAAAGTGACAGTAAAGACATCTGTTACAAAAGAGTAATTCAGCTTTGATCACAGGAATAACTGTATATTCACATAGAAAACTGAAGATTTACATTAGAATAATATTTCATATTTTTTTACTGTATTTTTAATCATATAAATACAGCTTCGTTGAGCAGAAGAGACTCTTTCAAAAATATTAACAAATATTTAACGACTCCAAACTTTTCTGAAAATTTTTTTAACCTTTTTTCTTTTACTTCATTGGTAAAAAAAACTTTTGGCACGTGCAGTGTAAACACACACTAATTATTTTTTTTTTTTTTGAGATTTCAACCTCAAATTTGGAACACAACTTGTTTAGATTATTTATTTATTTTATTTTCATGTAGTTTTAGAGCAAAACGTGATTTTGAAAATATGTTTCATATAAAAATTTTAAAATAGTATTTTTGTCCATTTTTCATAACGATAGACGTAAAATTGTGTAACTTTTTCCAAGTTCACTTTTTCAAACTTTTTTCACTTCAGCAATAATAGCATTTCAGATTTACGACAGTTTATGTTGGAAATGACATTTTCAGGTCTACACTCTTAGAAGAAAAGAACCTTAAATGGTTCTATCAGCGCTACGTATTTGGAACCCCTAAAAGGTTCTATACACTCTTAAAAAAAGGGTTCCTCTGGGTTCTATATAGAACCCTGGGGTCCCATACTTGGCCAATAGAACCTTTTACAAAAAAAAAATGGTTCTATATAGAACCATTTTGGAGTTCCATATATGAAGCGGGGGATGGAACCATTTCTGGTTCTAAATAGAACCATTTCTTCTAAGAGTGTATGCTCAAAAAGTGAATAAATGGATTATAAATACAGCGTAAATAGAAATTAGTATTAAAAGAATCCCCTAAAAATAAATCATTATCAAAATAAAATATTGTAAATTCATTTAATTGAAAAAAAAAATCGTGTTTATTTTTGACGGACACGTTAAGAGCAATGTAAAACGATTATATAAACTAAACTAAGCAACTCTAAAAATGAGAATATGGTGCAAAAGTTCATTTATTTCAGTAATTGAACTTAAAAAGTAATACTAATGTATTACATAAACTCATCATCACAATTATAACACATAAAGTCTTGAAATATTTTTATATAGCCTCTGATATTATAGATTGTAGATATTATATAGACTCAGCATGTATTGAGTGTGTCAGAGTGTGTTGTTGTTCCTTGAGCTGTCTCCTCTTCAGAGTTGTTGATCTACGGTCGGCCGGTGTACGTCACGCTGATCGCTCGCCGCTCCAGTCGCTTCGCTGGCACACGATTCCTCAAGCGAGGAGCAAACTGCGAGGTACACAAGTGTGTGTGTGTGTGTGTGTAACCTGTCCGACACAAGCTCTGGTTCTGCTGTGTGTTTATCTCTGTGTGTTCAGGTGTGATGACGTAATGTTGGTTTGCTCTAAGGCTGTCGGCCGTTAAAGCTTCACGAGGCTTTAAAAGTGCAGACTGAAACATGTCAGCTGCTCATCACTTGCTGATCTATATGCTTATGCTTGGATACACAAATAATTAAAAACCCTTTTTTAAATTTAATACAGCACCTTCTTTGGCTCAATTTTTTTATTTTCTACTTTTGTGTTGTTTTGTTTCCTGCTACAAAATACAGCACAATTATTTTAGTTTTTTTGTATTATTAAGTGTGTGTGTGTGTGTGAGAGAGAGAGAGAGTGTGTAAGTGTGAGTGAGTGCGTGAGTGAGTGAGTGTGTTCGACAGTGTGTGTGTGTGAGAGAGTGTGTGAGTGTGAGTGAGTGTGTTCGAGAGTGAGTGTGTGTGTGACAGAAGATAGTGTGTGAGAAAGAGAAAGTGAGTGTGTGTGTGTGTGTGTGAGAGAGAGAGAGAGAGAGAGAGTGAGTGAGTGAGTGTGTGAGTCAGAGTGAGTGCATGAGTGAGTGAGTGTGTTCGACGTGTGTGTGTGTGTGTGTGAGAGAGAGAGGGAGTGAGTGTGTGTGTGTGAGTGTGTGAGAAGATAGTGTGTGAGAGAGAGAGAGGGAGTGAGTGTGTGTGTGTGAGTGAGTGTGTGAGAAGGTTAGTGTGTGTGTGTGTGTGTGTGTGTGTGTGTGTGTGTGTGTGTGTGTGTGTGTGTGTGTGTGTGAGAGAGAGTGTGAGAGAGAGTGTGTGTGTGTGTGTGTGTGTGTGTGTGAGAAGATAGTGTGTGAGAGAGAGAGAGGGAGTGTGTGTGTGTGTGTGTGTGTGTGTGTGTGTGTGTGTGTGTGTGTGTGTGTGTGTGTGTGTGTGTGTGTGTGTGTGTGTGTGTGTGTGTGTGTGTGTGTGTGTGTGTGTGTGTGTGTGTGTGTGTGAGAGAGTGTGAGAGAGAGTGTGTGAGTGAGTGTGTGAGTGAGTGTGTTCGACGTGTGTGTGTGTGTGTGTGTGTGAGAGAGAGTGTGTGAGTGTGTTCGACGTGTGTGTGTGTGTGTGAGAGAGAGTGTGTGAGTGAGTGTGTGTGAGAGAGAAGATAGTGTGTGAGAAAGAGAGAGTGAGTGTGTGTGTGTGTGAGAGAGAGAGAGTGAGTGAGTGTGTGAGTGAGTGTGTTCGACGTGTGTGTGTGTGTGTGTGTGTGTGTGTGTGTGTGTGTGTGAGAGGGAGTGAGTGTGTGTGTGTGTGTGTGTGAGTGAGTGTGTGAGAAGATAGTGTGTGTGAGAGAGAGAGAGAGTGAGTGCGTGAGTGAGTCAGTGTGTTCGACAGTGTGTGTGTCACACACACACACACGTGTGTGTGAATGTGTGTGTGAGTGTGAGGGAGTGAGTGAGTGTGTGTGTGTGAGTGTGAGTGTGTGTGTGTGTGAGAGAGAGGGAGTGTGTGCGTGTGTGTGTGTGTGTGTGTGAGAGAGAGAGAGTGAATATGATTCACAAACATTCCGTCAATGCTAGTCTATGGGATTTGTGTGTGTGTGTGTGTGTAGAGTAAGTGTGTAAGAGAACAACACACAGAAGCTCTCTCACTTTTAACTGGACAGTCTGAAAGAGGCTCTGGTCAGTTTTTAGCCTTCCTGCTGCTGTGCTGTAATGGTGTGTGTGTGTGTGTGTGTTCAGGGCGATGTGGCGAACGAGGTGGAGACGGAGCAGATTGTCCACGACGCCTCCGTCATGTCCTTCACCGCGGGCAGTTACTCCTCCTGTGTTCAGGTCAGAGGCTCGGTTCCTCTACACTGGTCCCAGGACATCTCCACCATGATGCCCAAACCACCCATACGCCGTAAGAGACACTTCCTCTTCGTTACATCATCACTACTTCCTGTTTATCGGCTTTAAATGATGGCTCGTGTCCCATAGGGTGTACTGTACAGCTTGTCAACACAAACCTTCTTAAAAAACTTACTACAGAAAAAAACTTTAGCTGATAATTTACTCGCCCCCGTGTCATCCAAGATGTCCATGTCTTTCTTTCTTCAGTGGAAAAGAAATGAAGGTTTTTGATGAAAACATTCCAGGATTTTCTCCATATAATGGACTTCAATGGGGACCAAACGGTTCAAGGTCCAAAAGAGAGTTTCAGTGCAAACTGTTCAAAGGGCTTTAAACGACACCAGATGATGAATAAGGGTCTTATCAAGCGAAACGATCGGCCATTTAATAAATAAATAAATAACAAAGTTTAAGTTTTATACGCTCAAATTTTTCCGAGTCAATTTGTTCGTTTCATTAGTTGAATGAACCAAATGACTCGGAAAAAGATTCGTTCATTTTGATGAACGAGTTCATCATTTTGATTAAACCTCGCCTTGCTCTGCGCGTTCGTGACTCTCCTGTTTGAACTCATTCATCGAAATGAACAAATCTTTTTCCGAGTCATTTGGTTCATTCAACGAAGGAAACGAACGAATTGACTCGGAAAAATTTGAGCTTTTAAAACTTAAACTTTGTTATTTTATTTTTTTTAAATGAGCGATCTTTTCGCTTGATAAGACCCTTATTCATCGTCTGAAATTGTTTAAAGCCCTTTGAAGCTGCACTGAAACTGTCTTTAGGACCATGAACCGTTTGGTCCCCATTGAAGTCCATTATATGGCGAAAATCCTGGAATGTTTTCATCAAAAACCTTAATTTCTTTTCGACTGAAGAAAGAAAGACATGGACATCTTGGATGACATGTGGGCGAGTAAATTATCAGCAAAAGTTTTTTTAAAAGTGAACTACTCCTTTATTGAAATAGTCATTGAATCATTGGTTCACCAGATTCATTTGTTCAAATGGCTGATTCATTCAGGAATGAAGTAAATGGCTCTCTTTATGAATGAGTCATTGAATCATTGGTTCACCAGATTCATTCGTTCAAACGGCTGATTCATTCAGGAATGAAGTAAATGGCTCTCTTTATGAATGAGTCATTGAATCATGGGTTCACCAGATTCATTCGTTCAAACGGCTGATTCATTCAGGAATGAAGTAAATGGCTCTCTTTATGAATGAGTCATTGAATCATGGGTTCACCAGATTCATTCGTTCAAACGGCTGATTCATTCAGGAATGAAGTAAATGGCTCTCTTTATGAATGAGTCATTGAATCATTGGTTCACCTGATTGATTCACTCAGAACGCTGATTACCTCAGAAACGAAGCACCGCTGTGTGTTACTCTGAGAAAACAACACTTCTGCTCTGGCTTTATGGGTTTTCCTTAATATTTCCTACATATTTACTCCTTCCTACATAGAATTGACACACCAATCTTAACTATTCCTTTTTCGCTGATCCTGTCCAAAAACACCATGAACATTACATGTAACGTAATTAATTTACATGCATATATCAGAGAATCTAATCCTGTCCCACTGAACAGTCAAATCTAATATTGTGCAAGTATGTACTATACGGAAACATCGAGTTGGGGTCGCAGATGTTTTTATTACGGATTGGTTGAATTGATATTTTAGTTGAGGAACCACAAATTCCCAGAATTTCTCCAGCCCTATTTAACCTCAAAACAGGTTTGCTATTTCTGGTTTTTCTATGTATTAGCAGATGATTGTCTGTTTAATGATGTCCTTAGGGCCGTCTGAGGATGCCTCATCTTCTCCTGCTTTATTTTCTTCTTCTTCTGCATTATTTCTCCGCTGCATGGACTCGCCTTGTGTCTCTGAACTCATTTCACCGCTTCTCCTCCAGAGCAAGATGACATTTCAGATGCACAGCGTCTCGGGCACACACACGCTGATCCAGCTGCGCGCTCGCTGCTTATCTTAGATTGGTTACCGCTAGCATCCTCGACCTCTCCGTTTGTGTGTGTGTGTGTTGGTTGGTTTGGATGTTTCTGGTTTGAACGAGATCTCATTGTTTTATGCATTGCAGAGCTGTAGTCTGTTATTGACTACGAATTATGTTTTCAGCAACACTTTATTTTGATAGTCATGAGGGAGAGTAATTACTGACAGAGTTTACATTTGGGGTGAACTGTCCCTTTAAAGATCCCATATTGTCAAAATTGCCTGTCTTTTGTCATGATAACAGGTCTAGGGACTGTGAAACTAACAAATGCACACACCCTGCTTAAAGTAGCTGTGCCTTTTCATGAGCTGTATTGATTTCTGTATAAATGTGATGTCAGAACTACTGTCATCGCCTCCAGTCACCTCCCTCACTCGGAAAACATCCGGCCAATCAGAAGAGAGGCTCATGAATATTAAGTAGACAGCCCAAAATCGAGCTGTTCTTGGCAGAGCTCCTGAGAAAGGAGCTGTAGAAATATATTGAGATGCTTTTTGGTACTTATATACAGGAGAGGATTAGGGCCAAGCAATAATAAAAAAATAAAACCATCTCGAGATTAAAGTCATTAAAATGCGAAATTAAACTTGTTAAATTTCGAGGAAAAAAAGTCGAAATGCAATCTTGAGAATAAACTCATTAAATATCGAGAATAAAGTCGTTGTGTTTCGAGAAAAAAGTCGAAATACAAATCTTGAGAATAAACTTATTAAATTTCGAGAATAAAGTCGTGTTGAGAAAAAACTTGTTAAATTTCGAGGAAAAATTCGAAATACAATCTTGAGAATAAACTCATTAAATTTCGAGAATGAAGTCTTTGTGTTTTGAGAAAAAAGTCGAAGTACAATCTTGAGAATAAACTGATTAATTTTCAAGAAAAGAGTTGTTGTGTTTCGAGAAAAAACTCGTTAAATTTCGAGAAAAAAGTCGAAATACAATCTTGAGAATAAACGTATTAAATATCGAGAATAAAGTCGTTGTGTTCCGAGAATAAACTCATTAAATTTCAAGAATAAATTTGTTGTGTTTCGAGAAAAAAGTCAAAATATAATCTTGAGAATAAACTCATTAAATTTTGAGAATAAAGTCAAAATACAATCTTGAGAATAAACTCTGTATTTCGACTTTATTCTCGAAATTTAATCAGTTTATTCTTAAGATTGTATTTCGACTTTATTCTTGAAATTTAATGAGTTTATTCTCAAGATTGTAATTCGACTTTTTTCTCGAAATTTAATATCTTGAGAATAAACTCATTAAATTTCAAGAATAAAGTCGAAATTCAATCTTGAGAATATACTGATTAAATTTCAAGAATAAAGTCGAAATACAATCTTGAGAATAAACTAATTAAATTTCGAGAATAAAGTCAAAATACAATCTTGAGAATAAACTGATTAATTTTCGAGAATAAAGTTGTTGTGTTTCGAGAAAAAACTCATTAAATTTCGAGAAAAAAGTCGAAATACAATCTTGAGAATAAACTCATTAAATTTCGAGAATAAAGTCGAAATACAATCTTGAGAATAAACTCATTAAATTTCAAGAATAAAGTCGAAATACAATCTTGAGAATAAACTCATTAAATTTCGAGAAAAAAGTCGAAATACAATCTTGAGAATAAACTCATTAAATTTCCAGGAAAAAAGTCGAAATACAATCTTGAGAATAAACTCATTAAATTTCGAGAAAAAAGTCGAAATACAATCTTGAGAATAAACTCATTAAATTTCGAGGAAAAAAGTTGAAATACAATCTTGAGAATAAACTCATTAAATTTCAAGAATAAAGTCGAAATACAATCTTGAGAATAAACTCATTAAATTTCAAGAATAAATTTGTTGTGTTTCGCAAAAAAACTTGTTAAATTTCGAGAAAAAAGTCGAAATGCAATCTTGGGAATAAACTCATTAAATATCGAGAATAAAGTCGAAATACAATCTTGAGAATTGTATTATAGGTCTAAATCCATGTGATCACTGTTATATCATATCGTCCGGCCCTAAATCTTGTTTAGTTTTTTTTGTCAGTGTTTATTTAAAAACATCTAATTATGCAGAATATATGATGGTAAATATCCAATTGATGAGTTGTCAATACAATATATAGGGTATGATTTTTTTACACCTTAAATTACCATAAAAATTGCATATTGACACAAAATGTTAGCTTTCTCTGCCTTATCTAGTTGTTTCTGTGAATCTCAGCGATGGGTTTTGCCTCTCTGTTCTTTCGGCAGTTTGTGAAAATATACCTCAGATTTCTTGTCAAATCTACAGTGAATCGCAAAGCTTTTTCCCATTTTAGATGTGATTTGTGTGTTTTTCGTGGCATTCACGCTGAAAACTCGGTGAAAAAAACGTTGACTCTCTATAGTCGATCCCTGAATTTTGATTTCTAAGTCTTTTAAGATGATCAGAGCTTTTTTGGAGGCTAATTGAACTAATCCCAATAACCCCAATCCACACATAAACAGCATGTTGGTCTCGTTTTTCAAATCTGTTTGACAGCAACCAGCTTTATCCTAAAAATGACACTCGAATACAACCCAAAGAAGCTCTGAGGTAATGGAAATTATTTATGATTTTCTTCGTTCGTAATCCTCTCATCTTTCTAATTCATTATGTAATTTGCCAGAGTCGATGTCCTTGGGTCTGAAGAAGAAGTGTTTGTGGAGAATGTTTTCTGTAATTACTGTAGGTCAGTTTGATATAGGCTCACACAAACAGCTTCAAGAAAACATTGATTTTCTGCTAAACAAAAAGCGGAGAAAGGGAGTTACGCAAGGCTCGATTCTTGGCCCGCTTTCATTGATTGTTTGTGCGAGATAATGAGTCGTGGTTTTTCTCTTTCACTGCTGGCTATTTCCATGAGTTTGGTCTGACCTGCTTCGAGGACTTTTCAGTGAACGAGGACTTGATTACGCGACTCTGAATATGCTTTGTGTGGCGTTAATGAATTCGTGTAAAAGGGAGATTTGTGTATGCAAGAGAACCTCGCTCTAATAACCTACTTCTAGAAGTGTTTTGTGTGTTGTGCTCGAATCTGTTTATAGGTTTGTAACTGGATTGTGGCGGACTTATGACCCACATCATGGTGGTTCACGTCATAGTCTTATGGAAACCCACTTTATTATGAGATAAAACCTCAAAATTATGAGATAATAAGCCATATTATTATGATTAAAAGTCAAAATTGTGTCATTATGCTTTTTAATAATCAGTTATATTCCCGATTTGACTACGGATGGGAACAAATCTTGAACTGAGTTGATTTGAATAATGACATTATTGTCTTATATAGAGCTGCAAATCAATTTTTTTCAACATTGACTGTGATGGAACTCAAATTAAAAATGACGCTCATATTTTTAGAAATTAAATTAGTCTCATATTTGATGTTCGCATTACAATTATGTACAATTATTACTGTAAAGCTGCTTTGAAACAATCTGTATTGTGTAGAAATAAGTAAAATTCTTGACTTCTTATCTCATAAGCTCATGATAATGACTTGGTGTCTCCTAATTTTTTGGTGTTGTGGAAATGGGCTCCCATATATTAATATTAATAATAATGATTCTGTAGATTTATTTTGAAATTATTGTTTTGAAGTCTCCCTGTGTTGTAAATCAAGGGTTTAATGTCGTTTGTGATGTTTTTCAAAGACTCGCTGGTGTTTCTGATGTCACAAACGACCTTGTAACCAATCAGATCAACGTGTGATCAACCAGTGGAGTGGAGGCGGGGCTCATTTGCATATTCATAGAACCGCACATACTAAATGAGGTGTCGAGTTACATTCAAGATATTTTAAGACATGATGAATTTATATATGTAATTTTGGTGATCAAAGATAAGTTTTAAGGGATACAATTATTGACCACAGGTGGACTTTAATGTTTTTAATTAGAACAATTGAGGAAAAATGGTGGCTAAACAAAAGGAAATCAACAACTTTTCAATGAAAAAAGTTGTCTCTGGCATCAACAGGTCTTTACCAACTTTAAAAGACATGAATCTAACAATATTTTATTTTTTATCACACACACAGCTAAAGAGTGTTTTATAGAGTTGCGAAGTTGTACTGAATGGAGCCTTTTTATAAGCTTCATTTTATTAAATGCTTCATTTTTTATACTGACATATTACAGATGTCAATGGCGTATTGATCATTATAGGTGTTTTAAAGGGATAGTTCACTTTGAAATTAATGTTTGGTATGTTTTAGCTTACCTCAA